>JANHFM010005371.1:25443-41660 GCA_032468115.1 Grayia smithii | reverse complement strand
ACAGCCGTGAATCCAGGAGGACTCCCAAGTTGCGGACCCTATCCGAGGGAGCAAGGAGCTCCCCTCCCATCCTGAAGGGTGGGGGCTCTAGATCCTCGGACGCCGGAAGCCACAGCCACTCGGTCTTGGACGGGTTGAGTTTAAGCCTGTTTCTATTCATCCAGACCCATACTGCCTCCAGGCAACGGGACATCACGGAAAGGGCATGACAAGCCAAAATATGCCTGAACTGACCAATATTTTCTGTACCACCAGCAGGAAATGATAAAACAAAATTAAAATCCATCCATCTTTGATACATAAAGCTTGGTTAATTTATTTAAAGTAATTTTAAAAACAAGAGAGCAGTTATTTTTAACAGCGTCACAAAAACTTAAAGATATATTACTATTAAACATAATTAACTATTTTCTAGGCATTATTTCTATTCTGCTCTGTATATATGTGTAAAGTTTTCTTTTCACTATCAGTGCTGTCATTTTAAGGACCACCTGCTTGTTTCAACCTCATGTTTTTTAAAATACAAACAGCTCTTCCCATATAGGTTATTTGTTGTCATATTCTATCTCTACAAGCATATTTCCAGTTCCCCAGTTGCTGTATAAACAAATGCCAGCTTTCTTGTTAGAAGCATCTATTTCAGAGTTACTGGATATGGATGTTATGCTATTGGAAATTTTTCTCTTAACAAAATATGTTGATAAAAATTTCATTGAGAACAGAATAGGAGGGTCCCAGGTATTTGTAGATAAGAGTTAATGCATTCCTTTTAATTAGTTCTTTAATCTTGCAATTATTTTCTATAAATATTTCAGTGTGTTTCAAAAGAGGTTTTCTATCCTGAATGGGAAAAATAAAAATCACTCCTTCTACCTTGAATTTGAAGGGTTTTGACCTTTAACAGGGAGATATAAATATTCCTCAGACAAGTTTCCTCCTTTATCCAAAGATTTATGATCTTAGAGTTGGCATGCCATCATGTGTGGATATTTGTCAATTTAAAAAAATGAAATTCATCCCAAAACAGCCAAAGAGTAAGGGACTGAATTTTACTTTCTAGTTAGGATACAAAATCATCAGAAGACTCACAGAACAATCTCCTATCACTGACTGTTACATATGTACAAAAGCAAAGGCCTGCCAAATCATCATCGATATTGTGTTTGTAGATTAGCAATGTGAGTACAGAAAGTAGCATTGTGAGTACAGAAAATTTTTTGTATTAGTATGTTCCATATACAATGGAATAAACTACCGGTAATATATTCCACTTACAAAATGCTTTAATAGTAAGACTCTTCAGATCTTTCAATAGATTTTTTTTGCCTATTCAGTCCAGATTGTGGCTTCCATCCAGTCTATTTAGATTTTGCATGAAGAAAATGAATTACATTCTGTGATTCTCATTTTCCTAAGAATATTCCACAGCTTGACCTGGTTGATATAGTTTAAGGCTTTTCTATAGTTAATAAAGCAGATACTGACTTCTTAATTATCTAACAAGCATCAACAATAATATTCCTTCTTTTTCTTACAAAGAATTTAAACATCTGGCATCTCCCTTTCCATATCAGCATGATCCTAATCATTATTTTGCTAGCATGTGAAATAGTGTTATAGAACACTTCGTTAAAATGGTGTCCTTTCTTTGACGTTGGTATGTGAACAGATTTACTGTTCTTCTCCAGATATGCTAGCTACCTACTTTTTGGTTGCTTGCCATAATTCTATAGTTATTCCACCAATTCCTGTACCCCTGTAACTTAGTAATGACTGGAATGCTGATCTGACTTCATTTTCTAGTTCTTCTAAATAGAACTTTTCTATTTCTTTCTGATACTCATCTGCCCAAGGCATACTGCTATATTGCTGCTGCCCAACATAGATGCCTTGTAGCTCTGGGATGAGCAACAAGCCTTGGATGACTTCTGGAAGTGCATATTCTTTGCAAACACTCACTGATATGTTTCATAATTAAGAATGTGCATTTAAATCTAAAAGAAATTGAAGCAATTCTAAATTGGCACATTTTATTATAGAAAATATTTATTAACATACTGAGGTTGTAACAAACCTACATTGTTGCAGTTGTTTTAATTACTGGATACGTATCTTTCTTGCTAACAAGAACATATATGAGGAAATGATTGATAACTGAGGCGCTACAGAATATGCAAGTAGAAATTCATATATGAATATAAGCATGCATGCATCATATACATATACCTCACAATAAGATACAAAAACAGTCACTGAAACTTCTCAGTTCAGAAAGGGAAATATGTATTCCTTTATCTATTATTTCATAACTGCTCAAATGGAAGATACCAGCAACTAATCAGACAATAAAATAATTGGAGAAGACAGAAATTAAATTAAGACTTCCTTGGGGCTTTATGACCACAAATAGAGAAGCTGAAGGTAGCTGTCTAAGAATTTCTACTAATTTCATCTGGAGTATTTAATGTAATTTCATATTTTTATGTCATTTTTGCTGGTTGCTATTGGCTTCTTGAGAAATCCAGGGATGTTCAAGTCATTTTCTGCTTTTGAGGCCCATAGCCATAGAAAACAAATGGAGAAGTAGGATTAAAGTTTTCTTAATGACTCTGAAGCTTATGAATAGCACATGGGAAAATATAAAAAGTAAGTCATCTTGAATATTTTACAATTGAAAACCTCTAAATTAAAATGTTTAGTCCCTCTTCCTGCTTCTCCTGCTCCCACACCTGCAATGGCCCAGAAGCCAACAAATGTTCTTCAAGGGCATCTCTTGCCTTTCCCAAGTACAGTGAATGAAAACAATGCAAGCAGGACATGAAGAGTAGGGAAACTAAACTATTAGAAGTGAATCTTCAGTGGCACTGACTTTTTTGCATTTCACAACCTCCTGATTATAAGGTGCAATGGGACATAGACAGTTATGGATTTAGTTATTCATAGCAACACTTTCTGTTTAAACTGTTCTGGTCTTGCGTTCATAGTTGCATGAGTTCTCATTTAATAACCTGTGTGGTCCTGAGGGTTACAATGGCAACTGGGACTACCAGGATTGCTATTACTAAACAATGTATGATATTGTATCTTACAACCACATCATTTAGTGATGAAAATTCTGCTCCAATTGCCGTTACAACCCAACCATATATACCCAAATATATAATTATATTCAGCTTCGACAACAAGCTACTACATCTTCCATTGGACAATTGTCTTGCTGCTGTGTCTGCCCACCTTTCTCTTCCAGGAAAACAATGGACAATCACCTTTTCTCTTGTGAGCGAACACATATACTTTGTGTGTTCGTGTATGTATGTGCACATATGTTTGTGTGTATATGACAATGAAACACACACATAAGGGTATGCACTCACACAATATTAACTTTATATATATATATATATATATATACACAAAGATGGAGCATCAAGATACACAGACATGCTTCCACACAAAATATGGACTGGTGCAATGTATATAAATTACTTTATTAGCATAATTATTTGACAATTTTACATTTCATTTTTGGTTTTCATGGAAAATAGCAAAGAGCTTTTGGTCTATAATTCTCCTGTTTAGGCTTCTGAAATTGATCACTACTTTTCCCAACTAAGCTTTGCATTCCAAGGCGTGTATGCCTGCTTTTATTGAGACTAAAGATATTTTACTCCTTCCAGTTATTAATTCTTGAGCTTATGCAGTGTGTTTATCCAGCGTATACTAAATAACCTGATCTCAGTTTATAAAAAGTAGAAGTACAGAGGAAAGTCTTGTATTTCCTTCTTCTAGAAATCTGTTACAAGATTGAAAGAACTTCAGATCAAATAGAGCAGCACATAATTAGCACAGTAAGGATATCTTCATTAACTGGGATGAGTGGCAAACAAATTTAATCAATAAAATAAACTTACATCTACCAACCAGTTTTGGTCATTTTTGCTACTAAGAGTGACCCTACTGTTGCATTAGACAGTTAACCTCTTTAGTATAATTTCCTGATAAAAAAGTGGAATAAAATGGCAGGAAATCCCAGAAGGATATGTCAGAAGCTGGCTGATGTCAGGCATTCAGGGTGTGAGATGAAGAATTTGATAAGTACACTTTACATACCAATAATAGGTTGGTTTTCTATTATAGCAATTTTTTCAACATTTAAAGGGAATGAGTGTCACTTGCAAAGAATGATAATAAAGTACCCAGCTATAGACAAAGAAAACAAAGCTCAGAAAGCTTCAAGTAAGCAATATTGTGCCTAGAAATATAAATCTTTTATCTTTTATATTTCTATTTATTATAACAAAACCTGATATTTCTTTTAAATATTAAAAATAAGGCTTCAGATGCAGGTGGCAACATCTAGCCAACTTTGTCCAGCATTTGGAAGTTCACCAGAGTTGGACCTGCTGAATTGGAAGGGACACTTCCTGGTAATATTAGTATTAGGCTAGACTGGGAACTTCTTTACCTTTTTCTGAGAAAGTGGAGGACTTTACAGTTTTCAAACAAGATTGAATTGTTTATTGTCATGGCTATCTTAATGAACTCACCTCTCCTCCAGTGCAGGGGAAATGGCTGGAGTATCTTGAAGTGCAAAGTGCCTCTTTCTTAGTTACATCATCATCCAAACCAAAGGCTGCTGAGCAGTTGATGGAAAAATACTTATAAGGCTTCCACGTTTTTCCAAAATCCTGAGATCGCTCTAGGACCATGGCTGCTGGTCTTGGTGACTTGAATATCATGATCAAATGAGTGAAATAAAATTCAGTTTCCAAATTGAGCTGGATCTTCTCCCTCTGTACTCCTTGTGCTGATTGCCACCATGTGTGTGGTAATCTAAAAGATGAATCAACCATAGCAGAAGATGGATGAGCCAGATGTGTCTTCATAGAGTTGCATTTGCTACACTTAGGCCGCTTGCATAAGAGGTCTGTATTTTCACTGTAAGAACAATATAATTCTGTGGAGTTGTATCCACATGTTGTATCTGTCCACAATTTACGTCCATGACCTAGGTTTCCCATCTGAGGATTGCATGCCTTCTCACAGCGAGACCCAGTTCCATGAATACTACTCAATCCTAAAAAAGAAAAAAAAGGCCTAAATGAAACTCCTCATATGTATCCAATCCCCAGTGAGATATTGAGTTTGTTTTCTTACAAAATAAGAAAGCCTAGTTAAATAAATAATGGATCCATTATACTCTCAATCTCAGACCAGCTCCATTATATATCTAGATAGATAATAATACTCAATTATTTTATAATTATGTTTTAAGGAATATTGTGATAATTTTTATTGAAAACAAAAACATTGATCATTTATATCAAATGCTTTTACTAAGAAATAAATTTGTCCAAAACCCTTGAAATACTCAATTTCGTTATAACTAAATTAATTCCAGGCAGGTCTTTATTTACAGGAATATTATTGCTCAGTTGTACAGCACATACTTTTCATGCAGTTGTACAGCACATACTTTTCATGTTCAAATATTAATATCACTAACTACAAATCTCTTCTGCCCAAAACCTTGAAGGATCCCTGCTAGTCAGTGAGAATTATTTGGGGAAGAATGGATGACTGGCTCAGTGTAAAGCAACTACTTGGGTTCTCATACAAATGATATACTGTGCATTACCAAGAAATTAATAAAAATTATTGTGGAAGATCATTATTAAACAGATGTCAAGAATACATAGATAATAGCATTGTCAGTTTTATGCCTAAGGCATCCCTTTTTCTTTTCTTTTTGACTCATGAAATGTATTTCAAACCTTTCTGTTTACATAAGCACTCAGTTAAAACAAATTTAAAATAGGAAAGTAAGAGCAATAGTTAACCGCAAATGTATGCATACTATTTTCAGAGGCTGTCTACTCCAGCCATTTCTTCTTCTGCTCTATGAATCCTATTACTCTTTGCTTAGACAATGGAATGTTCATTTGCAATAAATTGTACTTATTTCTCAGAAAAAAAACATGTTTAGAATCAAGGTTGATTTTTACTCTGAAAAGAAAAGTTGTCCTATCTTAGATGCAGACAGCACACTTATGCCCAAAAAAGTAAATAAGTACACTGGTAAAGGTCACATTATAATATTCAACTCTTTTCAAAGTGCTGTACAAACATTAACTAATCTATATAGGTCCCCTGAGAAGTAAGGAAATATTTTCAGGTGTGTTATCAGTTACAATTGCCATAAATTGCCTCAGTTAATATGCTGGCTATTAAATTCTTCACTTTCATTATGCTACATAGGTCCTTTACTTGCTATATAATCAGGTTTACTGTAGTAATTTGATGTCTATGGAGATTTTCAGTTATCTATGGTTGCCCTAAAGGCAATTGGACTTCCTTTGTTTTTTCTGTGAAGATGTTTGCTTCTCATCCAAGAAGAGAAGTGAAATGTCTTCAAGGAAAAAAACAAAGTCCTATTGCTTTTTGAAAAAGCACCTTTGAATAGCAACTTGATCTATTCCATTTTTTGCAATCTAGCAAAGGAAAAAGCTGAAGCATAAAAAATTTACCTTAGAGAAAATAAGTAATGTTATATATATCCTGTGAGTTAAAATACATCTACATGCAATCTGATACATGCAATCTTTTTTGAAAAAGCTTGCCTTGCCTTTTAAACTCAAATGTCTAATCCATACAGGATTAGATAAAATATTGAAAACATGCAAAATTAGGCTTATGCTTCATGAGTCTTGGCTAACACTCGTTAGAAAAATAGGCAGCAGGGAGTTCGCAACCAAAGGAAGGAATTAGGAGACCAAACAGGAATAGGAGAGCTTTGTCAGAGAATTTAGCAGGAGAGAAAGAAGCTGGCTTTAGATACTGTCAAAAGGATGGTATCAGTGGCATCAGTGGAGTAATGGGAACTTGGAAGCTGTGTGCTGTGTTTACCAGAAAATTATGCTAATTACCTCTGTGGCAAACACTAGCATTTCTCCTTGCAGAAGAAAAGGGTGAAAGAACTGGAGGCTAGCCATTCTTTTTTATACACATCAGGGATCGTGACAATCACAGCAGTACTGCACAAACAGCTTTCCACAAAGGCTGACAGAATGAGGCCTTTAAGGGGCAGGGCACAGGAAGTCATCCAGAGATAGGGTCAGTAAGGGAGCAGCTCAAGAAGGAAGAAAGCACTTCAGTGGAGGGATGAGAATTTGGAGGATTGTGACAAGAGCAATGGGTTGAACTTGGTGGCATTCCACATCAAGGAGTTGATCAAAGAATGCAAACATGGAAGCCAAGCACCATCTACCTGAGAAAGTTCTACTATTACATCCTCTCCAGCTCTGGTCAACAAAACCAAGAAACACAACTGAAATCTCCATTGAGGAGGAAAGAAGAGCAGTGGTGGTAGTGGTGAAAAAAATCACTAGTATGCTAGATATAAGAAGCCATAGTGAGGGGAACTCTGTGTTGGTGCACAAATTCAGAATATGAAGGAAAGATTACCAAGACTCATCAATCTGATCATTATCCATTCCTGTTTATCCATGTGCAGTTAACCAATGTTGCTAAATGTGGGTTGTAAGAAATTATAAAACTAGGGTAAAAAGATGAAGCTATATGGATTGTAGGAAGTGCTTTCATCACTTTTCCATACATAGTCAAAGAACAATAAAGGAAAGAAAATCTTGGAGGTGAACAAGTGGCCGTGAGAATGGTGTTGTCAAGAAAGAATTGGATTCCTAAACCATGGTCTTCTTCAACACTAAAAGATACTCTTGGATGGGGTGAAGTGCACCTCATAAACACAGGAGGCGTTATTTTGCCAAGAACCTTGTGAATTTTATGCCAGTAAGATTCTTGTGTCTTGTGTCTCCTTTTGGGTCATAGGGCCATAAAAAAGGAAACAAAAGCCAGTTGTTCTATCCCTTAATTTGGAAATTCTTAAAACAAATATAAAATTGAAATCTTTTCTTTCAGGACTTTGGATAAATAACTTGAAAAAAAGTGGAACTTTGTTGCTATATATGTTGACTGTGGCAAGAATTCTATATGCGCACAAATGGAAATACACATAAATTTCCACAATGGAAGATGTGATGGAGGAAGTGATGGAACTGGTAGAGATGGCAAAACTTGCTTTAATTAAATAAAAGAACTTATCCAGTTTTGTTTCTACTTGGAAACTGCTTCTGGACTTTATGCTCAAAACACTAAAAAAAAGAAAAGAAACTTTGATATTATGCTTTGATGTTTAGATTATTTTGTTGTTATAGAAATGGCTAGTACTTACTAAAGCAAAAAGCAAAAAGTTGAGGTTGTATTTTATATTCCACTATACTGGAATAGTTGCCACTGCTTTCTTTCTTTCTTTCCCTTTTACTTTGTACTTTTCCCCATTCTCTTTCCCAATTCCATTAATATCTTTGTTTCTATCTGTATTTTATATAATAAACTTCAATTAAAAAAGAAAAATCTAAATTGATCAGTTTATCACAACATTATGAAAAACATTTTTAACATCTGTTCCCTTTTTTTACTTACTGCTTTTCTATTTCTTTGTTTTGTCCTCTCTCAGTCCAAAGTTTACTGTTAAGCTGCACTTTATTTGTTAGATTTCTATCCTGTGTTCAATGCAAGAGCTTGAGGAAGTGAACATATATTCCTTTGTCTTATTTTTCTCACAACAGTCCTGTGAGGCTGGGCTGATTATTTGTACACTATATAAGATAATGAACTGAAATATATAGTACCAGACAAGACCCTGCAAGAGGTAGTACTGTAAAGAGATTTAGAGCTGATCTTGGGGAAGATATGAAGGAGCCATTAAGCATGGAAGAAAGGAGTAAGCCGTTAAGGAGAGTCTTTGACAAGAGATTACGAAGTCCAGAGATAGAAAGTGGCATGAAAAAGAAACTCAGAATAACTCCACCTTCATTTTGTTTAGTATAAACAAAAAGAAAATAGAGAGAAATTTGGACAGGCTTTCCAGATTGATGTCAACCCTTTGAAGTAGGCCAGGAGAAGAAACACTTTATTGTTGTAAGGTATATTAACAGAATCTTGAAAACCTGTCCAAATTTTTCTCTCAAAGGAAAATCCAAGGTGGAATTAGTTTGAGTTTCCTTTTCATGTTTCCTTCAGTTTCAGGAGAGTGTAGTCCAAATCCCTTAATTAATCCTTGCTGCACTTTTTCTAAATTATGTTGCCTGGTCTGAATATAAATAATGTCACTCCATCAACAGCTTTCTTATTTTTCTTTTATTCCTCAAATCTATATGAGCTGTTTTCCACTATTTAAAGTAAAAATGCCAGCATGTGGCATTCATGGAATGGACATGAATGCAAAAGTATAGTCCTCAGGTATAAATATTCAGAAGAAAAATCAATATGAAAAGAATGCCAGCAGATCACAAATAATCTCTAAATTGTTCATTGCAACTATTGATAAACAGAGAAAACAATTGTCACACTCATTCTAAAGAGTAATTCTCTTAATCTTTTGAAATCATGCCACTGGAATTACCTTAAGTATCTTTCTTCTGCTTCTGTTTAAACAATTGTACTATTTGCTTAATGTGTAAAGAATGAAGTGTTTGTATTAAGTAAATTCTGTCATCCTATATTGCCACATACTTATGCTAGTTAGTCTTTCTTTAATTCCATTTAAATGACACATTACACATTTCTTGTTGATTAAGGGCATTTTAGGACCAGGGCTACATGTTTAGCTTGGTGTACAGTATACCTTCTATAGAAATACTGTTTATTACTGAGTGCATGTATTGTTGCACTCTGCCAGTGGATGAACCAATCAACAGATCAACAGTTCTGCGTACCTTTTTTGGACAGGGCTTGTGCCTTTGAGTAAGTGTTGACCTGATTAGGTTCTTGTAGTTTCCTTGGCATGGGTTTTCAGAAGTGATTTGCCATTGCTTTCTTCCTAGGGTTGAGAGAGGCTACTGGCCCAAGGTCACCCAGATGTTCTTAAGACAGGACTAGAATTCATGGTCTCTCAGTTTCTAGCCTCATGTACCAAACTGTACAAATCACTGTACCAAACTGGCTCTCTAAGCACCCATTACAACAGAACACCCATTATTCCACTCTTTTTCAAGCGAGGAAGGAAAGCTCCAATATTATAACAAAATGCTCTTATATCCGGCGATTTTAAAATTCCATTTCCTAAGGTCATGCTAAGTCTTATGCAAAAACGCGGTATATTCTCTGCGGAATAGATTTAAGAAATTCGTCTTTCTCCCTTGCGCAGCTCCAGCCCTTTAATGATTTCCTTCTAAGCTCACGGAACCGCTACCGCCATTTAGGAAGCCAATTTTATCTCGTTTACTTACAATACAAGCACCTCTGCTCTGAGTTCAGCCGACGGAGGAACTCTACGAGTGATAGGGGACGTTTTGGGGCTTCTGTCCTAAACAGAGTAGGGAACCGTGCGGGAGAAGCACCCCAGAGTCAGCGTCCCCCGCAAGGAACCGTCTCTAAAAGCGTCTTTTTTCTCTCTCTGCCAGCAGCAGACCTGCGAGGGGAAGAGCTACACCCGCCACTCCCGCGGGCTCCGAGACACCCACCTGCAGAGCAGCACAGCAACACGAGATGCCAGAAGGGACTCCCCATGGCGGAGCGCGGGGCACCGAGCAGGCATGCAGTCCTGTGGGTGCGAACCCTCGAGCTGAGCGCCGCTAAGTACGACAACCAGGCTCTCTCGCCACAGGCCCCCGCAGGGCGACGGCCGGAGGACCGATTGAGCCAACCCGAACTGCATGTGCTACGGCGGGCATCTTTCTCGCTCCTAGTCGTAGCCGATCACCGCCAGCCTTCCTCCCTCGCCGCCTTTGCCGCCGCCTAGTTCACCCCGCTGGGGGATCCCCGGCCAGGTGCATTAAGAAGAGGAGCCGATCCTCCTATCCCGCCCCTCCGGCTTGTCTCCTCGTCCCGAGTGACAGTTGAGAGGGGAGTGGCGGTAGTGGTGGCGGCGGCTCATACTAGAGCGGCGGCGGCGGCGGCGGCGGCGGCGCCCCAGGAGGAGGAGGAGGAGGAGGAAGAGAAGGGCCGGCTCCAGCTGCTCCCACCCCTCCCGTCTGTCATAGTGGGGAGTAGAGACCGCCTTTCTCGTCCCCCCGCTCGCCTTTCCACACTCCCCTGGTCGCCGCCGCCTGCCTTTCCTCCCCACCCACCCAGCCCGCCTCGGCCCTCCAGGGGGCCTGCTACTGTGATGCGCAAAGAACGGGCTGCCCCTGTCCCAGCGCCGCCCTCCCGGCTCTCTCCTCACGGCATTCCTCAAACCCACTGACTTTTGTCCGCTGTCACTTCGCGGCACGCCAAGGTGCTTCAGCCGGGCGGGTGGCAAGGGGAAGGGAGAGAATCTCGCCACTTCTTTCCTCGCTTTTTTTTTTTCTTTAGCCTTTCACCCCTCTGCCTTCTTCCCCCCCAGCTTGCCTCTCAGGATGTAGTCTGAGAGTCCCTGCAGTCCCCGCGGCCATCTTCCCTGGAGGTACTCTCACCTTGACACAATCGGAAAAAAGGCGGCCACCTGGGCCACCCGCTTTCTTTCTCTTTCTCTGATTGCTTCCCGCACCATCTCCCTAACCCACTTCCATTTTAAATAAAAATTCAAGAATTTAAGCCAGTGTCTCCAGTATAGAAATTAAAGACGGAGTGTGCAGAGGTGACTGCATTGGCCATGAATGCTGTCCAGTGTTCATTTTACACTTATGAAGTCTTTGGAAAACTATATTTTAGTTTTTATTAATTAGGTTTTTATAGCTGCACATCTCACCAAAAGCAACTCTGGTGGCACACAATAATTAAAAGACAAAAAGGTTTCCTGTCCTGTCGTGTCCCATTCTAGGGGGACATGCTCATCTTAGTTTCCTAGTGAAGGGAGACAGTGTTGTCCGAAGATGCCTCTGTGGTCATGTGGACTACGAGAGACACAGAACATTGTTACTTTCCCACTGAAGTGGTACCTATTTATCTACTTGCATTTACATGCTTTCAAGGTTGGCAGGAGCTGGGGCAGGATGGGAGCCCACTCTATCATGCTTGAGTAGTGAACTGCCAACCTTCTAGTTGACAAGCCCAGAATCTTAATCGCTAAGCTACTATGCCCCTACACAACAATTAAATTCCACTAAAAGAATGTTTTGCTTTTATTATAAAAACATTTTATTCACTGAATTACTTTTTCTGCAATAGAAATTCACAAGCTGTGAACTGCAGTAGTCTCAGAAGGAATCCATTAAAAAAAACTGATCAGGTTTGTCCAACCACAGCTGGAGTATTGTAGAAACTTGTTCCAGCTTTGCCTGAGTCTGAAGCAGGCCTGTATTTGCTTAGGAGCAAGGGTTGATAGCCAATAGCAATAGCAACTACAAAAATAATCTGCCAAAGACATGCTGTGACTGCTGAATGTTCTCCACCCATTGGCAACATCTAGCATGACATGTAATAGTAGACCCATTCTCTTTGGATTATCTGTAGGGTACATACATTAAGTTCAGAATTTTCTCCACTTATTTTAAATGTCCAGCCTTTTGAAATGAGAAGCACAGAGGCAGTTGGATTAGACTGCTAGCTAATATGTTGATACATGGCTTAATCAGTACTTTCTGTTGTGCCATAGTGATCCTGTAGTAAACATACAAATTACTTTTGCCCTATTATAGTTTTTGGGCCCTTTTGTAATCCCATTGCACATTACAGTTTTTTTTAGTCTGCTTTTATTCATATATCTACAATTTGCAGACAGAATCTTTATGAGATCACTGCTCATCTTGAATTACCTTATAACAACATAGAGAACAGCAGCCCAACCTACCTGAAATAGGCAGATCACTTTGGGAAATCATGGCATCATTTCATGGTTGCAGGACAGGGATTCTACTGAGTGAAAGGGTTGTTTTTATGTCTTACCACTCTTCTACATCCTGAGATCTAAAATTGGCAGAAGGAAGTAAAACTGTAGATGCAGATACAAATGGTCCTTTTTGGTGGTGGTGAGGAGTGTATTATGCTCTTTTGTTGTTACTGTTTTTGGATGATGTTATTGTGGGCAGAGAAAAACTTGATTGCAGAAGAACCTGATGCTGTAATGATTAAATTCCTGTGGAAATGAAATGCTACAACCTAGCAGAGATAATGGAGGCAGGGAGCATGATGAGAAATCCCCCCCAGAAAACAAGCCCAATCATAATGATGTTAGCCACCATCTCTTTTCAAGAAAAGGACTAGGTATCATATTTAAAAGCCAAGGGGAAAAAGGACTACATTTCATATCCAAAATTATTCTACAATGCAGAGGAGGAACAACCAAACAGGGCCTCTAGTGGTCATTGTCTGGACTCAGCACCTTCCCTGTCCCTTGACAAACTGGTGCAATCCAGGATTTTTAAAAGTTGTCTTCCCTCACACAGCTCTCGACTGTTTCTGAAGCAACTTAAAAAATTTCCTGCCAGATTCTACTAATTTGTCAAGGGGCAGGGTCGGTCTGAGTCCAGACAACAACCATTGGAGGCTCTGATTGGTTGTGCCCCTGCTTCTTATTCTACATGTCCATGAGGGGAAGGAAAGCCTCATTATGTGTGTTTGTGTGTGTGTCTCTGTGCTAACTTATCAGTACTTGTCTTGTCCTTCAAAACATCTTCCCTTCTTGCTCATTTGTCTCATTTATTTTCATTCACTTTCCCAGATATTTGACCATTTAGATGCCTTCATACTCCTTTCCCATAATCTCTCCTTTGATACTAATGCACACTCCATCCTCATTGTATTATTGTTTCTTTGGTATTGCAATGATTAAAACAATGGAAAAATGCTTGTTTCTTGGTCTCTTTATTATACTGTGGAACAAAGGAAACATTGTAGTAAGCAAGAACTGATAGTTCAGATAAGAACAAGGAGCATTTAGGGGTACTTTGTAACTTGATTTCAACATGCACATGTTGCAACTTAAAGATAAGAAGGGAAAGGAGAAGGGAGGAGAAGAGAGGATTAGATGGGGCACAAAGAAAAGAGTAGACTTTGCCCAGCTTGGACAAAAACTGAAAGAATGCCTATTAGGAGATGCCAGGGTGGAATGTAGGTGTGCTGGGTGAAGAGGTGGAGAAAACACAGTGGCCTGAAGATTTACTGCCCTCCATGGTCCTTATGGGTCATCATTGGGTTAACCGGAATATATAAAAATAAAGGAAGCTGTTGACCAGTTGAGAATATAGCAGTTCAGCAACCGGGGTTGAAATAGCCATACGATGATCATCTGCTGGAAGTATGGGCATGCCATATACCGTAGCCAGTTGAAATTGAGGATATTCCTAGACTGGAATGAAGCTTGAGACAGAAGGCCTTAAGACCGCTCAGACTGGGAAATAGTACAGCTGAAACAAAGCAAAATTTCAAAATACAGGCAGGAGTGCATGTATTGTGGTCTGGAAATGGGTGGAAGGCAATGATGTCTATTCCTGCTTTCAAGAAATGATGGTTAGCTCATTCTGGCAACTGGGCAAGCAGAAAGTGTGGCCTGGTCTAGATATTGAAAAGTTTCTGATTTGGTGGTAGATAGAATGTTTTACTGGTGGACGAAGGGAACAACGGTGCTTTGAAGTGTTTAGGAAAGAATTTTTTTAAAAAAAATTGAAACAAATGTATCCTTACTTTGATTTCTAGTAGGGTGATTTAAATTATTAAACATTTTATTATAACAATTAAAAGTGGACAGTGGGGTTTATTTTTTAACTACAAGCCCGACCAAAGTTCACTATTTAATATATTGGTGTCTGTATAAGTATGTAGCTTTCTTGTTATAATTTAACAGGATGTCTTTGCATGGGGTGCAGTTATTCAGATTCTTTTAGTCATCTGAATTTGTGTCATGTGTTTGGTTTTGTCTGGTCAATTTGGGGGGGTGGGGTGTCAATTTTCTTCCCATTTTTTTCCAGTGAAATTCCACTGCAATGTATGCATGTATGTACAACCTTTGTTTAATGACCACAGTTGGGACTGGCAACTCCATCACTGAGTGATAGGGTTCATTAAGATTATCAATTTCTCCATTGACTCTGCTTGTTGAAGTCTGCTGTATAGCATGTAAATGGCACCATGGGACAATGTGATGTTTGTATACACTTATCAGTTGCAAAGTGCACAAATCTTGATCACATGACTGCATGGATGCTTCAACAGTTGTAAGTGTGAAGACTTGTCATAAAGTTATTTTCCTTTATTAGCAATACCCCAATATATTCCTCAATATACACAATGTATAAAATATTATGTAATTATATGGGTTGGTAACATTTTCTGAGTTCAGTTAAATGACAGGACTAATATATACCGGTATGTAGTTTATGATTAATGTACTGAAAAGTGCAGAAATCATTGTGTTTATCAATTTTATAATTCTTCCACTAAAACTTTATGAATTCCACCAGTGAAATCAAAACATTTACTTAGCTGAACTTGTTTAGTTAAGATATATCAAAAATAATGTAGAATCAGTATTGAATCTCAATCACAGGGGAGGTGTGTACATAAAAAAAAATAGAGTAAATAACAAGAAATAGTGGGATCCAACATAAATTATGTGGAAAAGTCCTAATTAAAAGGAAAAGAATTATTCATAATTGAATAATGATGGTGACATCTAGTGTCAGCTACAAGAATAAACCGGTCAAAATTCAGATAATACTTAAAAAAAATAAAATGACATATTAGAAGTTAATTTCTGAATCCAGTTTTTGTGAGTCATTGAATCACTTTGTATAGAATAGTTAACTATTGTTCATATCTGTCATCTTCTGTATATTATTAGTAACTTACAAATTATACTTTATAATATCTTTCCACTGATCTCTGGATATCTTAGCCACTGAAAATAATATAGTGAATTATGAATATATAATAATTTCTGCTAAAGCTGTCCACTAAATTTGATAGGTAAATGAAAAGAAAGCCTCAACAATGGACAGTTTATATATTTTAGAGCCATAATGAATTCTTCCCCAAATCCTCATTTTGGAAAAGATGGAAAAGTTCTATAATTGATTATAAATTATATAATTTAAAATTAATATTAAGGTAATATCTTTATTAATTCATGATAACTTGGAAACTTTCTAAACAAAAATAATTTAGAAATAAAATAATGTTAAACTCCACTATAGGAGAATGTAAAACCTTCCATATTTTTGAGAATGAGAACTATTTATTAGTATTTCTCTCTCTCGCTGTCTCTCTCTCTCTCTGCC
>JANHFM010005371.1:5172-17908 GCA_032468115.1 Grayia smithii | reverse complement strand
CCGATGGTCTTAGGTGACCCGTGAAAGGGTCGTTCGACCCCCAAAGGGGTCCCGACCCACAGGTTGAGAACCACTGTTCTAGATGCAAGGGCCATATGTTAACTTCCTGAGTAATTTTAATTTTAATACATCAACCAATTTCTTTATGTCCAGGGAAACAAAGTAATCTGGAATCTGGAAGCCAATAAATACATAATATCGATAGGATATGATCATGTCACCCAGAACCAGCCTTTCAACTGCTAGAAAGCTGATCGTGGGATCTCTTCAAGAATATTTTCTTTTACAACAGCATTGCAGTTAACTTGATAGATATGAGGACCTCATTCACTGGGGTCAGTTAGTCTAGGGCTCTAGGCTGACCAGCTTGTGCAAGTATGATCAGCTGGCCATTTTTTTTAGGACAGGATTGTACAATGCCATCTTTTATGATAATCCACCAGCAAGGCAATTCCTGTCTGTTTTGTCCTGCCGTAAATTAAAAATAATGTTTTCTGGTTTCTAGTGCAAGTGTGCTGTCTGGTTTACCTGCCAGCTACATTCCTTCAAATAGGATATCAACCTGTCCAATAAAGTATCTTCTTTCTTCCAATCATATGTGAACTTTGTTCTTTTGTTTCATTTTTAATGCTGTAAACTACTCTGCCTTGTATGGCTTTGGAGAGCCACTACATCTGCAATAGAATCACTACTGAAAGTTGAAGATTGGCAAAGGAATTGTTTGCTTATTCTCTGAATAACCCTCTGAGAATTAGTAGTGTCTTATAGTTTAATAATGAGTGTCAAAATGATGAAAAATACCTGAAAAGGTTAAAGTGGCATCTAGTACTAATACTTCAATTGTTTCTTTTGAGACAGATGGGTAATGTATCTTTTTGTCAGCACCTATTCAATTCTTTTCTCTGTGTGCGTGTTCTCTGTGTGTGTGTGTAATTTTATTATATATCTGTGTATGTATTTGCATGCCAGTATGAGCCTTAATTACATATATAGGGCAGAAATGTAGAAAATACATGCATTTTCTGTTTGAAACTACCAACTCAGTTTTAAATGACCCTCGGTATGTTTTTTCTTTCCAGAATCCCAATGGAAAGATTAATCAAGTATTTAGAAGCCCACAATGGTCTTTATGCTGAACTGATTTCAGCAGGACCATGATGTAACTATGTAGCATTGCTTTTTTTCCTTTAAAAAAAAACTCTAGCATTTGAAACAATAAAAGTTTGAAGCTTATGAGACTCTGTTTTTTGTTTTGCTTTGCTTTGTTTTCATCTTTTGACATAGTGGCTGAGGACGCTTTAGTGTAACAAGCAAATTAATGTTCACAGTTCTTATGCAAGGAAACTGACAGCTTCACACAAACTGCTTGCAGTATCATTAGAATTAAGTTTCTTTGATGGATTTTTAAGCTTTGAAGGAACAGGAATGTCCTATTGATATAATTATATTAGGCCAGGCAGAGGCCTTGCTTGTGTAATCCATCTGAGCACAAATAGCACATTATGGTGTTAGCATTATTTCCATGTGAAAGTGGCTACATTTGGCTAAGCCTACGGAGTTATCCTGATTGACACATTTATAAATGGGTCACTTGGAATGTGCATTATAGATTCAAAGAAGAGAGCAATCCACCTGGTATTTAAGAAGGGAGGTCCTGGGAATCTGCCCATCAAAGGAGCCCTTTCCACCTCTATTACCCTTGCCTCCATAGAAACAAAGACAGAAGGTTTTAGAGGAACCACACTGTACTTTACAGATTCTTGTCAGCTGTCTTCATCCTTTCTGTCATATTATACTTTTGTTTGGACAAGCTCAAGGTTCCCTCTTTTCAGTCTTATGAAGCAGGGAAGGAGCTGTAGATCTGTTATTATTCTACTGCTTTGCAGTCAACCCTGTAGAACATGTGATCACCCCTCTTCCTGCAAGGCTGCATACATAACTGCAGATACATATTTAGTTACAACATTTTGGATTGCAGTCTACATTTCTGGATGAATACCTCTTTTTGCAGCTCCTGGGTCAAAAAGGATATGAATAAAATTTTGTTGGTATTCCACATCTGACTTAGTGGGATTACAATTGTGCAAACTTGCCTGGGATGACACAGTTGTCAGCCATGCAACAAGACTGCATTGGAACATGTAGTATGCCGACTGCATTCTCTCTTCACATTTACCACACAGCAAAATACCTCATTCCTTGTGTATTTTATATCCCAGAGATTTCTGAGAGCATCTCTTTTCAAATTATCCCACTAACTTAGTCTACTATACTTCATACATATTAATATATTATCTATAATTAGACTGCAATACATCAATTTTGTACTTTTCTTTTTTTTTAATATCAGCCAAAAGGAGGCAAGTTCTATCCAAACTCCAAAAATATAATACAGATATTGCATGTCTGCAAGAAGTCTATATTAAAGACAACGAGGAAACTTATTAGAAGCCCCCAAGCTAGGAAAACTTTATTCAGCTCTTGCATCACAAGAAAAGAGAGGAATAGCAGTATATATTAGATTGGTTACAGCTGAGACAAATTTATGCTGATGAGGAAGGTAGAATTCTATTAATTGACATAAAAATAAGACAAAAAAAGATTTTATTGGCAGCTATCTACACACTGAATACCAAACGTGGAATTTTACTATAACTTACATAAAAAAATAGCAGAATTGGAAAGTGAAAATGTTTGCTTACTGGGAGATTTTAATGTGGTCATAGAGTCAAACAATATTACATATTGGGGAAAAATAACAATAAAAGAAAGACACTACCGACTACTATTTTTGACATGATGCAAGAGTTGAACTTAAAGGATATCTGGAGAGAATGTAATTCACAAAAAAACCAGTATACTTTTTTATTCTAACCCACATGATTCATGGTCCAGGATAGACATGATTTGGATGGATTTGGAACTAAGTAAAAATATAGAGAAAATAGAAATAGCATCAAATATATGGTCAGATCATAGCCCACTGATAGTAAAATGGAAAGGAAGAATAAAAACAAGAGGGAGATGGACCATGAATCAAAGGGTGATAAAAGAGAAAAAGTATATACAATGGATGAAAAAGAACTGAACTGAAATGAAGATACGACCCTATAGAATCTTTGGGATACATATATCAATAGCATATGGGCGAGGAGAAACAAAAAAAGAAAAAGGAAACAACAATTGGAATTACAAGAGAAACTGGAAGAGTTAGAGCATAAGATGCAAGACTCCCCAGATGTGAAAATTAGAGAAGAAAAACATCTGATTAAACATAAAATAAATTTGCTTTCCCAGGAGGAAATGGCCCAAAAGCTTAGAGGAATGAAACAGGTATATTTCGAACATGCCAATAAGCCAGGGAGATGGCTGGCATATCAATTGAAGAAGGACATAGAAAAAAGGTTAATAACACAATTACAGGATGAAAAGGGGAATATCTATCATTGAATGGAAGAAAAAAGAGAATAGCCCAAAATTATTTTGGAACACTTTATAGTCAGGAAAAAATAGAGGAGGAAGATATTAAGAAATATTTAAAGGACAGAAATCTTCCTGTAATATCAGATGAAATGAAAGAGATGTTAAACAATAAAATTACGATGATGGAGATGAAGGCAGCTATTCAAAAGCAAACAAAACAAAAACAAAACAAAACTCCAGGACCAGATGGTATTCCCTCTGAGTTCTATAAAGAGATACAGGGACCATTGGAAATGTTATTGTTGAACATCTACAATGAAGCTTTAGGGCAATCCAAATTACCAAAGTCATGGATGGAGGCACTGATATCACTTATTCCAAAAGATTCTGCAAATACACAGCAAATCAAGAACTATAGGCCAACCTTGCTACTCAATGTGGACTACAAAATATTCATAACAATAATGGCTGAAAGAGCCAAAAAAATATTAAATGAAATTAATTATTGATTCAGACCAAAATGGATTTTTGCCAAATAGACATATAAGGAACAATACATGGATGATTATGAATTCATTAGAATACTATGAGGCCCACCCGGATAAGCAGCTGGCATTAATGTTTGTAGATGCTCAAAAAACATTGGATAATTTAATTGGATAATTTAATTGGAACTTTCTTATTAATCAATTGGAATTATGAATTTTGGGGAGAAATTTACAGATTTCAGAGCAATTTATTCGAAGCAATCGACTAAAATAATAATAAATGGGGAAACAATGGAGAAGAGTAGTATAACTAAGGAGGTAAGATAGGGTTGTTCCTTGTCACCCCTCTTATTCATACTATCTTTGGAAATATTATTAATACAAATTAGACAAAACCAAACAATAAAAGGATTGAAAATTAAACAGGAGGAATATAAAGTCCAAGCTTTCGCGGATGATCTGGTTTTTATTATAGAAGATCCTTTGGAGACAGAAACCACCCTGATACCTGAAATTGAAGAATTTGGTAAAGTGGCTGGGTTTAAAATAAACAAGGAAAAAACTAAAATGTTAACTAAGAATTGCACAAAAAGGCAAGATGAGGAATTGGAAGAGAAACTGGGGGTTCAAATTGTTAAAAAGGCAAAATATCTGGGAATTTGGCTAAAGGCAAAATGTTCTACATTAAAAGAGGATAATCATGATAAATTGGTTCAACAAATACAAAGACTTAGACATTTGGGCAAAATTACAAATATCTTTAGTTGGTAGAATTGCCGCAATAAAAATGAACGTACTACCTAAAATGTTATACTTCTTCCAAACGATACCAATAAGATTAGGGAAAACATTTTTTGATCAATTAAATAGAATAATAGGTAAATTTATTTGGCTGGGGAAAAAAAGTCCGAATAAAACACAAACTTCTTCAGGACTCCAGAACCAAAGGAGGCTTCGGTTTACCGGATTGGGAATTATATTATCAAGCGGCGGCAATAACATGGCTTAAGGATTGGGTTCAATTAAGAAATAAGAGAGTATTAACCATTGGAAGGCCACGACTTTCAATTGGGATAGCATGTGTTCCTATGGGAAATAGGAATACATACTTCCAGAGACATCTAGTGCAAAATGCTTTGATAAATATTTGGGGTAACGTAAGGAAAAATCATTATATGAAAGTTCCGGTTTGGATATCAACAATGGAGGCCATAATTTACCCCAACGTATTGGACATAAACAAAGTAGTAAGGTACTCCGAACTATTAGATGAACTTGGAAATTTAAAATCAGAGCAGGATTTAAAAAACCAAGGAATAAAAATTGACTGGTGGTCATACCTGCAAATTAGAACATAATATAAAAAAGACCAGGAACAACGTGGTATCTATAGAGAATAATTGGAACTTGATAAGATACTGTTAGGAACAGGGGAAAAAATTATTACAAAATCATACAATTTCTTGCTAAAATTTAAAATGCAAGAAGAAACTGAAAGAGACAATGATTAGTTGGGTGAGGAACTTTGGACTTTGGACACAATGTTTAATTAGATCAATGGGATAAATTATTGGGAGAGAAACTACAAACTAATAATGTCAGCTGCATAAGGAGAATCTTTACAAAATGTTTTATCAAGAAACGGAGTACTATCAAATTTGGAATGTAAAACCTAAGGGATAATGTTAAATATAATATGTAGAAGGTAAAACTGTTGAAGAAATATAGAATACGGAACTGAATTGTGAATAGATGTTACTATAATTTAAATAAGGATGTAATTTCAGATAGAGATATATAGAATTAAAATATTTGTAAATGTTTGTTATGATAGAGATACTGATATGGAAAAGCTGTCATTAGTGTTAAATTTTTGCTGTCTTTTTCTTTGTTTTTTTTGTTGTGTTTTTTGTATTGTGCGTTTTGTATGTTGGAAATTTAATAAATATTACTTTTTAGAAAAATGTCCCAGCAATGTGCTAGGTTGTGATGGGAGGGTAAAAAAACCACCACCTTTACACGGAATATCTAACCTCTCCCAGCTCCCTTAAAAGGTCGGCACCGAGATAAGAGGCATTGGAAGTACGTGTCTTCTACAACCCAGTGAAAACAGACTTTCTGCCATGGTGACAAGGATGCGTGGAAAATTCCGAAGCAAACATGTCCACCACTACACGGTTAATTAGTCATTCCCTGTTGAAAGGGACGGGTCTTATAAACGGTTGGGCGCCCAACCGTTAGTATTAGAGTGATTACAGTTCCTAGTCCCGCTTCACAGGCTCAGTTGCGGGAAAGTTAGGAGGAGTTTTAACAAAAATATTCCAAAACGTTCAGTGAGAAAATTATGCACCATTGTAGCTGGCAATTTCATCTGGATTCAGCCTAAAATAGAACAGACTTTTTACTTTCACTAGTGGGCGCTGCCCGCTTTTGCAATGGATGACAAAGACTGGACGAGCCCCGTAAGAAATCATGGCCAACGGCACTCATTAAAGGCAATTCGCACTACGGGTAAGCCCAATAGTTCAGTTTGAAAGAAATAGGATCGTCAGCGTCCGATGACGGATACGCCACAAGAATAGTTCAGTCCGCTGTGCGAACCTAAACAATTGATTTCCATTATGAAGCGTACCCTATGAGGCACTGCGCGCGCACAACCAGCCCGCCGCTCTTTACTATCACTCCAGGCCCCAATCAAACTCAGCTCCTCTAGCCCCGCCCATCCGCCGTGTCTTCGGAAAAGCCGCCTATCGGAAAGTGCCTTTGCTTCCCGCCTTTGAAATCATAGAGGTAGGAAAAAGTGTAAGTCTATCACCAGGACGGGGAGTATTATTCCGTTCAGGTGAAAGGTCAACAGGAAAGCTTTGCTCGAGGAAAGAGCCTGCGTGTGGCGTCACTTCCTGGCCTTTTCTTTTGCAAGTTTGGCGGGCGCACGTGTTGCCCCCGAATAATTTTTTCAGTCGCAGCCGCCCCTCGCCTGGCCGGGTTGCTATGGTGAGTAAAGGAGGGGAGACAGCGCGATCGGAAGGTCCCGGGTTCCGGGTGATGCATCTGGGAGCGCGGTTTCGAAAGAGCCTCTTGGCTGCAGTATTGTTAGGGTACTGCGGGTTAATCTCTCCCCCCCCCCACGACTTCTCAGATTAATAGGCGTTTATCCCAACAGATGCCTTGGGGCAGAGTTCTTATCACTCCTAGCTGAACGGACCCGCCAGTCTGGGAAAGACTATTGTGCACAGTAGCGAGCTAGATATGGATTATCCTGGTCTTTGCAGATTCCTAGTTTTCTGTATGTGGGGTGTGTGTGTGCGCCTGTGCATCTGGTGCGGGGGGGGATGGGTGGAGGGAGACATTGCAACTTTTTTTTACAGTATGCGGGAACATGCCTACATACATTTTATTTATTTATTTAGTATATTTATATTGACACCCGTCTCATGAAAACGTGATTCTGGGCAGTGCACAAACAATAACAATCTCAAAACAATCGAGCATAATTAGAATAAAAAAGCAAAAGCAAGATTTCGAGAGAACAACAGTCACTGGAATCATACAACTAACTACCTTGGGTGAAATCTTTGAGGTTGATGGAGAAACGATGCCTGGACTAACCTGGGCTGGGTGGGTGGAATGATGTTCCCAAGGCCACAGCAGAAAAGGCCTGATGTTGCCAGGGTCCCATCAGATGAAACTCCTTTGGAGATGCGACCCACAGCATATCCCTCCTGGGTGATTAAAAATAAGATTTCTAGTGTTAGGATGCCTTCTGACAACTATATGGCTTGAATACTGTGTACGTTCTTGTCATAGTGTTTGAGGCTTGTTTAGTTAAAGCTTAAAAGCCAGTAAAATAAGGCCAGTTAATGGTGTATCAACTTATTCATGGTCTGGATGGTACTATGGTGCTGGAACTGAGGTATGAAGTGAAGGTAGAGAAAACACATCTTTGGAAAGTTAGCTCTAGGATTTACTAAGGTAACGCAACATGCAATTATGCTTATGAGTTTGTGCAACTTTAAAAAGGAATTAGCTATTTTTAAAATACCCATCACAGATTAGACTGCTTTCAGAATGGTTGCATTATAATTTCCATAATCTTTAGCACATCTCTGGAAAATGTACCAAATAATGAGACCAATAGATTATCTTATGGTATCAGAATAAAAGTTTATATGGCATTTATAGAATTAAAGATGTATTTTGTTAACAGTTTTTTGAAATGCTATAATCTTTTTCTTAAACTTGTAATTGATAAATCAGCAATCTAACTCTAATCAGGATAAGAGTTTGGTCTAACAGTGTGTATGTATGGGTGGGTGTTTTTATTTTATTGTCTATGCAGAGTTTGCCTCTCAATCCAAAACCATTTCTAAATGGGCTAACTGGGAAGCCAGTAATGGTGAAATTGAAGTGGGGAATGGAATACAAGGGCTATCTTGTATCGGTTGATGGATACATGAATATGCAGGTAAGTCAAGAAAATATCCGTTATCCAACTGGTGAAAATATAGGGAGAAGATATATTTTTGTGCTGTACCTAAGCACAATAAAGATTAGTTTTAAGCAAATAAATTGTGGCTTAATGTAATGCAAATATAGCACTGAATTATATGAATGCATAAAAAAGCAAAATGCAAAACCCATTTATTAAGTTCAGCAGTAAGGTTAATTTCTATATTTTATTGGACAGGGTTCAATAAAGAATTCATGCTTTGTTTATAGTTCACAGCGTTCATACTGTATAGTGTTATTGCTAAAAAGCAAACCATTTTTATTATAACATCCACAAAACCTTATAAACTCATGATGTCTGTAAGAATTATGAACCAAATCCTGAATTTGGAAGAGAGGAGGTCTCCTTTGTTGATAGTATTCAAGTATAAATTGGATTCTTAGTTTACCAAAACTTCAGTTATATAACCCAGTTTCTACTAAGCTGGCTGCTTAAGGAAGAACAGACTTACCTGTTCCAAACTCACCAGTCTATTGTATTTACATGATAGACAAGGGGACTCTTCTTCCATGGCCAGAGCGGAAAATAAACAGGCAGCTGTGATAGTCTTTCTTCCTGGTGCTCAGCAGCCTACATAGTATTTGCACGTACACAAATATTGTTCGGCGGTACAGCAAAGTTTTCTTAAATAATAAATTCATGTTTTTATTATGTGCATATTAAATTCAGGACAGTGATTACCTTTGTTTTGAAGACCTTTGTAACAAAAAAAAGTTTGCATTCCCTATATGATAGTAATATTGTATGTCTTATCTATCAGTCATACTAGCCACATGACCAGGGAAGTGTCTTCCGACAATGCTGGCTCCCTTGTCTAAGAATGGAAATAAGCATCACTCTGTAGACATGATTGGACACGGGAAACCTTTATCTTTGCCTTATCTATTGACTGAAATAGATAAAAATCAAAAACTCTGAATTAAATCATTTGAACTGAATCTCTATATGCCCACTTAATCAGAAAAAGTTAAAAAAATTAAAGGAATAGAAAACTAAATTATTTTCTTTTTTGGCTGAAAGAGTCCTTTGTGTTGGCTTAGAGAAGCCAGGGCTCTCTTCCTGTTCTGCATTGACATCCCACTTGAGGATGTGTTCAGTGGTAGATACCAAGGAAGAGATCTTTGTGTTTGAGGATGCTATTGGCTGAGTGGGACTGCAAGTATGGACCAAGACTACTTCCTCTATTTCTGTTGGGAGCTTCTGCATTATGACCTTTCTACTGAGGAGAGGAAACAGAAAAAAGCCTGTTGGCGCAGTCCTCATTATTAAAGCTGGTGTGTGTCAAAATTTATGGGAGAAGGGAAGTATAAAAGGGAGTTGGCAGAAGGCAGGAGCCTCATCAATTAGCTGGGTAAGTTTGGCAGCACCTACATAATAGCATTGCTCTTGTTATATGAGAGTATGAGAACTTTACATGGATCATAGCCAGGCATGCCAGGAGTGTGGCAGCAGCAAGAATAGATAATATATATTGTATATAGCAGGGGTGTCAAATTCACATTGTCACGGCATCATGTGATGTATTGGGACTTTTTTTCCCTTCCCTAATCTGGGCATGGGTGTGTCTAGCACGTGATGCATCTGGCCCATGGGCCAGGAGTTTGACTCCTGGTATATAGGGAAGGAGAGAAATGTCAGCACTGCTCAGGAGGAGCTTCCTGAAATCAGCTGATGTGCTTCCTTCCACTTCATCTACTAAGCCAGCCTATTTTTTCTCTTTCCCTGCCACCTGATATCACTGAAGTATCTCTTGATCACCATATGAGTCAGTTAAGAAGCTGTGTAATGGTTGGCAGGGAGAGAAAAAAAATAACCTGATTAGATAGATAGATAGATAGATAGATAGATAGATAGATAGATAGATAGATAACATATGATAGATTCCTTATAAGATCTCAGAAATCAGTTTGAGAACCACCAATTTAGAATATTAAATGTGCAAACTTCTATTAGATTTTAAGTATGGATTGTAGAAAATGTTTTCTAAAAGGAATACATGTAATTCTCCTATCCAGTAATACTCATTTCTGTTTGTAAAGCTTGCCAATACCGAAGAATATATTGATGGTGCATTGTCGGGACATCTTGGTGAAGTTCTGATAAGGTAACTTCTGCATGTAACTGAGTGGGTTAAAATGAAGTACTGTGGTAAGAGTGATTGAAGTGCTGGATGAAGACAGACAAGTTAAAATTCACAGCAGGAAATGTATTAGAAAGTATTGGGGCCAATTGCTACCTTGCCAGATGTATATTCCATCTATCTTGCCAAACCATTATGAAAATCAAATGAGAAGATATGATATGCCTTATAACTTTTTTGAGTTACAAATCTAACAAATAATCTTTATCAACCACAGGTCAGATTATGGCCACTGATTCAGCAATTGTTCAAAGTTATGACATAGCTGAATGAGGGGGACTTAAAGTTGCTCTGTGAAACACAGGCATCGTAACATCCCAGAGTTACGTAATTAGAATTTGGAAACTTGACAACTGACTTGCAGTTATGATGGTTGCAGCATCTAATGGTCATGTGATCATTATTTGCAATCTTCCCTGCTGGCTTCCAACAAGCAAAGACCACGAGAAAGCTGGCAGGAGGTTGCCAGTCACTCCTACTCTTACTGCTTTTTCATCTGTACTCCATACCACTTTCCCCACCCACCCACATTGTTGCCCACACCTACCTGCCTGCATTCTGTAGCATCTGCCTGCCCAAAGCTTTCACCTGCAACTTTCACCCAATGGCCTGTTTGCTTGGGACTTCTATCTCTTCCCACATTGCAATCAGGTGAGGTCCTCACTTAATCTACACCGTCCTGAAATTGACAGTGGCAACCAGGAGTGTTGGAAATGCTGTTTGTAAGCGACGCAATCACATGATGGTATGCTTTACAATCACATTGCTTAGTGACAGAAATTCCAGCCCCTGTTGCCATCATAACCTGAGGACTACCTGTATAGTACTTGGTACAAATAGTCCTTGACTTACAACCATTTGTTTAGGGACCATTCGAAGTTACAGTGGCACTGAAAAAAGTGAGTTATAACAAAAAAAGTTGTTTTTCACACTTAGAACTGTTGCATTGTCACATACACAAAATTCAGATGATTGCAGTGTCCCAGGATCATGTTATCTTTTGCAACCTTCTGATGAGCAAAGTCAATGGGGAAAATAATTCACTTAAGAATTGTGTTACTAACTTAACAACTGCAGTGATTTACTTAACCATGGTAGTAAAGGTTGTAAAATAGGGCAAAACTCACTTAACAAGTGTCTTGGTTAACAATGGAACTTTTGGGCTCAATTGTGGACATCAGTTGACAACTACCTATATTGGGAAAAGTGCATTAATCAAATATCTTAGTGCTATAATAAAGTTTTCATTTTAAATCTTCTGTTAAGTTGCTAAATGCAATTTAGTTACATGATTTTCTTTGAACAATCAAAAGAAACTTTCTTCCTCTCTCCTGAATTTCCTTTTCACCCTCCACATGCTCCATCCCCCAAGATTTTAATGACAAATAAAAATGAAAGGCCTAGGTCTGGGAAAGCAGAATAGTAGAAAGATCTGTTGCACAAGTCAAAGTTTGCTTGTTTCACAATTTCATTCTTTATCAAGCACTGTTTCTTTAATGTATTTGACATTTATAGAAAAAATATATTAAAATAATGACACAAATTCAATAAAAAGCAGTTTTAATATTAAACACAACACCAAATATAGAATCAAAATTGTTTGAATACAAACTAGCTATAGAAAACAGTTTTTTTTTTAATTCATGTGAATTACAGCAAAAATAACTTATCTCTTTATTGCCAGGTGCAACAATGTCCTATATATAAGGGGTGTAGAAGAAGAAGAAGAAGATGGAGAAATGAGAGAATAATGTTGGAAAATCTTGTGTTTTTTAATGTGTAAAATATATATTCAGTTGTAGCTTTTGGAAAAAAAATCACATTTTGTAATATTACATGGGGGGGGGCAGAAAAATACATATGACTGAAAGAAACAGTCAATATGAAAAGTAAACCACAAATATAAAAACTGAGGCTGTTAATACAAATATTTTAAAGTAAATGGGATCAGATGTATTCCATCACCATTTACTTTATATGACTTAGTTGCAATAAGCTAGGAGCAAGATCTATAACTAGTACAAAAATACACTTTAGAAAAAAAAACACGTCAAGTAAAGTAGTAATCATCTTCACTTCTTGTAGTTGCATCTGTTGTTTGTTCTGCTTCGTGCTTAGTCGTTGGAGGCTGTGAGCGATACACTAGTTTTCTTCCCGTCTAAAACAAAGCCAAAA
>JANHFM010005369.1:47312-63302 GCA_032468115.1 Grayia smithii | reverse complement strand
TTCTATTCTATTCTATTCTACTCTACTCTACTCTACTCTACTCTACTCTACTCTACTCTACTCTACTCTACTCTATTTATTTGATTCAGGACTGCTTTTTCTGCTGAAAAGGAATAAGAAATGCTACAGAAGTATGTAACTGCTTTTTAAACATTAGAGATAGATTGTTAAGTTCTTTCTAGTGTGACACAGATTTTAAACAGTGCGAAAAGTGAATTGTCAAAGACATCTGCCATGTTAAAACTTGTACCAAGCTAAATGCAGCAAAATAAAAATTGTAGAAAAATTCACACCCCAGCTGCCATGACTCTCAACACTGTTGATGGCATTGCTGACAGATATATTTCGTAACATAAAATATATAGACAGGATATGGATAAGAATCAAATGCCTAATTATAAAATAGGGAAAGATGATACAACAGTAATGAAATGAACCATGCCAATGTTTATGATATAAGAAAAATAATAACCTAGCTAGGTATTTTTCTCCTCTTATACAACTTGAACAGTAAATTTGGTCAGGAATAACTGTTACTTGATTGTACTTGGTTGTATTGTTCACCTAATATTAAACTGAAACTTAATTTATGCATTCTACTACCTACTATCACTTAAATCTATTTTTCAGGTCAGATACATAGATTCCAGTTTTTTTAACTAACAATATTTTGTGCTTTTCAACAGATTTATGCTATAGAAGAAATAGTTTTGACTTTTTAATGGAAAATACATGTATCTCTATGTGACTACAAATAATCATGCAAGTTGAAAGCTAAGATGCATAACAATTGTACGCTGTGCATATTTATCTTGCTTCACAAAAGGGAGAATCATACAGAATTTAAAATATGTCTTATATAGAAGCCACCTAGCAGAAATGTTGTTTAATAGGTTCCACAAAGGAACATAATGGTTGAACTAGGCCCAGTGTCATTCTTTAACTTCAGTTTTGGTCTGTTTCTTGTCTTAAAATCCTTTTAACGTTCAGTTCTGAATGTGAAAGCTTTTGTTCAGTTTCCTTACTCAAACTCATCCAAAATGTGGCTCTCTATTCATGACCTCATCCTTCAACTGAAATCTGTCAGCTTTGACTTCTTGAGGCTAAGAAACAAAAAATAAACTTTTCTTTTAAGAAAAGCTTCAGTTCTGTTTGGGTTTCTTGTATATAGTCTGCAGTACAGATAATGCTGACAGCCGAGGCAAAATAAGCCCTTTATCTAGTGCATGCATAATATATCTCAGTGTGAGCCCAAGAGAAAACTTGCAAATAAGTAATTACTGTTGACATTGCTCACCAGTTTCAAAGTAAGATATATCCAGTTACCTTTTAGAGTTTAATCTTTTTAGAGTTAAATGGCAGAAGAAAAGACATGAGCAGAATTATATAATTTTGTTACTTTATAATGCTTCTATAATGGATGGTTAACAAGACTGTTCTACTTCCATGATTTTACACATGTTAGGGTGAGTTGTACAATGTATGCATCCAGAAATAAAACAGCCATGTTCCTGAAATCCAGCAGCAACCTAGAGATTAACACAGAGGGAAAAAGGATTAAGGAACAGTTGGTTCAAGCCAAACACTGGGAATGAATATAGCAGCATGAACACCTGCTCTAGCTATAGCGGCATAGATTTTCCACAGATAATAACTTTCATATCCAAATCAAAGATTTCAAGGACTTTGAGATTCACCAAGCCAATTTTCCAGCCATTTGTTTGTTTATTTAATTTAATTTCAAGGCCACCAACTCTTCAGTGTTTTCAACAACTTACAATGAAAAGAAAGAACATACTGAATATCAAACGTTCTGTTTTATACTGTATGATCTCAAACAAAGTCTTGTGGGGTTTTTTGTATTTCTTAAATAATGTAGAAAAAGAATGTATGCATGCTCAGAACATTAGACTACAGTGAGTTGAAATCCAGGTCAGTGTATCCATCTAGAAAAGGACAGGTAGAGCAGATTAAGAAAATAATGTAGATGAAGCCTCTGAAAATGAAAGTGAATAGTCATTGTAAACTCATATGAGTTCTAGGTGGAAAAGATCCTATCGGTTAAATGTCTATAGCGCTATCCCTGAAAGGGCCGCTGGAGTTTGGGTTCTGGCTCTTTTTGGTATGGCCACTGGTCCACACTGGTCCCTCATTCAGGCACCTCTACTGGCCTGAGTCATGTAGGGTCATGGTGGTTAGTCTCCTATCAGCAGGCAGGTCATGTGGTGGGGTGATAGCCAGTCTTTTCCCAGCCGGTCACATGAAGAGATGGAAGGTCAGCCCTTCTTCCTTTCTCTCTTCCTTTCTCTCTCTCTTCCTTTCTCTCTCTCTCTCTCTCTCTCCCTCCCTCTCTCCCTCTCTTGAATTGCCTGTTGAGCTCTCCTTCTCCTCTGCTCCCTCATGGATTCTTCTGCTTGCCCCATAGAAGCCTTTCCTGTCCTATCTACTTCTCTCCCTCAGGCTTGCCTCACAGAATCCTCTCCTCTCCTACCCCTCCTTCTTCCCTTAGGCTTGCCCCACAAAAGCCTATCCTCCCTACTGCCTTCACTCCAGCACTCTTTCCCCAGACCTCTTTCTCCATTTCCCCCTTAAGTCTCTTTTCCTATCCTCTCAGGCTTCCTTTTCCTTCCAGCCTCTTTTCCTATTCTCTCAGGCCTCCTTTTCCCTCCAGCCTAGGAAGGGTAGCATCCTCCCTAGCCTTACCTTCCAGCCTTTCTTCCCCCCCATCTCCCGCCAGAACAAAAAAACTTCTCTTTCCTCTCTCACACTCCCTCTTCCTGCCAAAACTTCCTCCTCCTATTCCCATCTCCCCTTCCCCCCACGCCCCCACTACATGTCTATGGAGATTCTCAATCATCCAAGCCATGATTGTCCCAAAGGTGCTTTTTCAAAAGGCAACTGGACTTTGTTTTTCCTTGAAGATGTTTGGCTTTTCATGCAAGAAGCTTCTTCAGATCAAGTTCAGAACTGAAGAAGCTTCTTGGATGAGAAGTGAAACATCTTGAAAAAAACAACAACATCCTTGGGACATCCTGTGTGTTATTTAAGTTCTGACTAAACATAAGAGACCCACCACCAAACCCATTTTATTTTAAAATAGAGTTGCACAACCCACAGATAAGGTTGGTTTATTCTGAGCATTCCTAAGTTTATATTGCCAATATTTGGCAACAAAAGTTACATTTTAGGGGCATGATTTCAGACAGGGCAAAGTGGAAATAGTTTGCCTTCCAAACTCCTCCAAAGTTTTTAAAAAAGGCTGAAAAATCATCATTTTTATGAACTTTATTGTAGGTGTTAAAATATGTTCATTTCAATCAGTAAATCCAGAGCCCCTTTCCAGCTTTGTGGTCCACTGGGGGAGGAGATGATTCTGCATGAGTAGCAGGCATGCATACACACATACAGCTCCTTTTGCACAAGCAGCAGACACACATGCCCGCTGTTGCACAAATGAAGCATGCGTACAAGTGCTCACCCAGTACTTGTGTGTTTTCCCACCGCTTCTGCAGCCCAGTTCCGAACAGCTTAAGTACCAGTAGTGAACTGGGGCCCCGGAGGCCACAGCTTAAAGCCACCAAGAAGAAAACTGGACAACCATTAGCTATTGTCAGTATACAGTTTAGAAAAAATGCTAACCAAAAGCTGAAGTATCAAATTTACTGGTAAATGGAGCCAATTACTTAATATGAAATGAATTTACGGGGTCAATCCTTAAGAAAAAAAATGGCCTGGGCTTTCATTGGGCCTTTTAATAGTTAACTTCACCAAGATTTGTCTTTAAGAATACCTCTAGGAAATTGGGCAGCAATGAAACTAGAAAATCCTTGATGCAGTGGATATTTTCTAAAACGTTTTCTCCCCCACCCTAAATGTGATTATGCTGTACTGAAATAATATTTTTTGAATAGGAGTATGTTTCTAAAATCTTTGAGATGCAAAAGAAAAGGTTTCTGAACATAGCCTGCTTCTTTGCACAAGGTGAATTGTCCCTCCTTTCCCTTCCTTCCTTTGTGCAGTATAAGAAAACTATATTGTGATTTAATATGCCACCAAATGCTGTTTACTTCTGCTGCAATGGATGCTATTATGCCTTTCCTTTCTTCTTCCTTTTAATCATATTCTACAAAGTCATGCAAATAAAGCAAGGTATTCTGAATACAAGGTTTTATCGTCTGCAAGAAAACAGGTGTAACAAAACTTTTTTTGAGAAAGAGAGAGAGAGTTTTGAGTGATTATATGGATTTCTTGAATAAAAAAAGCATGCATTTGTAAAAAAAAATATATACCAGCAATAGGATTGAAGTGGATGATAAAGAAGTTGATAAAAGATTTACTCTACCACTCAGCATGCAAAGGAATAAAGCTTTACCATATTTCCTAATTAAATGTGTGTTAAAAAGAGATGCTGTAAATCAGAAAGATTTCTTTCCTTCCCTTTCTCCTTTCCTTTCCTCCTTCCATTCTCCTTTTTTATCCTTTATATAATATTACTGTGGAACATCTATAAAACAGAAATAATTTTCAAGTTTTTCTGTCACAATGGTTCTAGCACAGATCTGATCCTTAGTCTATAGGGAGAAACAAAAATTCATTTCAAACTGTTGATAGAAAACAGTGCCTAAGGGTGTATACGTGTTCATGTAGCAAGGCTGCCTATATAAGTTGCTAAGCATAAGGAGAAGTGTTTGGGGTCCCATTTTTCTACTTGTCAGTTTCTAAAGCAACAGGTGTAGGAAATATATCCTATGGCATGCAATTGGAACATGCCTGATCTATAAAGTGACAACTTGCTTCTGATTGGCTGCATAGAAATTTGGGCTCTGGGAGATCAGTGGAATTCTAAAGATGGACATGTTTTGGCAAAGTTGTTCATTCCATGGAATCTTGCAGGATATTGCAAAATAGGAGAGCCAGCTGAAACTACAATCCACCAAGGCAGCTACATAGCCATATAATGTGGACTTTATGCCCCATTTATGTATTTGCGGCATGGACCTAGTCCTCATCCTATTTATGTCATTACAAGAATGCAACACATTGGGCTCTGGTAAAAATAATCTTTCAGCTTCTTAGTCAGAATTTCTGTCGAAAGACTAATATAATGTTTTGTTTTTCTTGCACAGGTAACAAGTTCTGGATCTTCAAAGACACCACCCTCCAGCCAGGGTATCCTCATGATTTGATATCATTAGGAAGTGGGATTCCTCCTCATGGTATTGATTCAGCAATTTGGTGGGAGGATGTTGGGAAAACCTACTTCTTCAAAGGAGACAGGTTAGTGTGTTCATTCTGGAAGGAACAATCATACTATTTACATGGCTTGCTGTTCTTCTTCATCCTTAATATTAATACATATTCAAAAATATGGAATATTTATTTAGCACTATTAGTGTTTCTGATGGCAACATTAATATTTATCGTTTTGCTGCTGAGCATTGTGTAGTTAAGACTCACTCAAATAAAGAGAGATATAAATATATAAATATGCAGAGTAAAATTAAATTTATATATAAAGTTAAAGCTTCAGTTATACATATAACCAGGATAAAAAACAACTTTAAAATAAGCATTCTTTGTAGTATTTTCTCAGTTTTTCTATGGAAATGTTTGTTGCTACTTGTGTTTTATTTTGGACATTTGGTTCCTGTAATATTTGAAGTATCCCCAGTTTGAAATGTAAAAGAAATGCATTGCTGTTTTTTAATTATTATTTTTCTTCTCTTGAGCTACCTAGAGACTTTTCCAGTTGTCATTTCTTTATTTAGTAAATCCACCAGTACATTGTTGGTGGACTTATTTTTTTTTTAAAAAAAGAGGTAGGTAGCACACAGGAAAAGAAAAATGCTAATTAAAAAAGATCACACACAAACAACAACATATTTCTATCAGGTTTCAAACTGAATTGGGTCTCGGCTTGCTAAGCCGCCTATGTGGTTACCAGGCAAAACAAACTCTCCAGATGCTGTGCTGGGAATGAAACCTGGTTTATTGCTCGCTACGTAGTGGCTGTTAGTCAATGCCGGTTCGCAAATGGATTAAAGTTGGCACTGAGAGCTTTCACCTCTCAGCGCCCTCTTATAGCCCTGCCTTGCCCCCCCTGCCAGTGGGCGCATCTTCTCATGCCTTCCCAGATGTTCAGCAGCCAATTCAAATCCACAGCCCAATTCAGTCATGCAGATGCACCCTATCAACGTCATCAAGCTGCATCGGTCCAGCCGGAAGCTTCTAGTATTTCTGTTATGCCAGCTCCACTGCTCTCCCCCATTCCTTTCTCACCCGAGAACCATCCTAATCCCACCACCTGCACTGTGTGCCATTGGCCTCCTTTGTCACTATACTAACCCTACCACCATCACCCGTGTCCAGGAATCCGTAACCTCTTCCCATATTGTGTCACACTGGATGGTCCCCCATATCTGTAAATGGTCATGTGTGTTGAATGCTGCTTGACGCTCAACATTGGAAACATGCTACATGTCTACCAAGTGTTACAACTGAAAGATCTGTAATGAAAGCTTCAGTAGGTGTTCTTGAAGAAAAGCTGGCATTCCTATCTTTGCATGATTGCAAAACAAACTACAAAGGTTTCTTAGAACAAAGTAAAGCACAGAAAGCACACCACGTAGTTGCACTGGAGCTGGCACAAGTAGGAAGTCAGTACCTTCAATCCGTAACAAGAAAACATAGATGAAAATTTCATTTGCATGGGCAAATAAGAGGAAGACATAAGTGAGGATCTGAAATCATGAGCCTGTACTAATGACTAGAAAATCTAACAGCATGGATATTAATTTACTTCCAAAGGAACATAGGAAATTGTCTTCGATTAGTCAAACTTTTTACAGTTTGCCTATTTTTTTTTAGTTAAGCTCTGTCTATCATTTCCTCAGCATTGAACAATAAAGATTAAGCCAGTTTAGATATACTAGATGTGCTTATATAGATGGTCAGTTGACTTTGGGATACTTACAGGTGCAGTTGTCTATTCTGCTTCTAACTTCAACATGGGTTGAACCTTTCTTGAATTTCTTTCAACAATCTTATAAATTTGTTTTCCTGTTTGAGTTGAACTTGCATGATTTTATTAAGAGGATAGCAATCCAATTTTTAAAAACGGAGCCTTTTCTCCAGAGAGTACAGTTGTGTGGACAGAAAACAGGCAGCGTTTGGGAAGCTGAAGTGAATTAAGCATATTGCCATCAACGTCTATGGACGACAAAACTGTTTTATAATTTGCTTATTATGGATGAGAATATTATTTTAATATTAATCTATTTAATATATTTTTTTCAGTCCACATTCTTTGGGGACTATTTAAATGGTAGGCATCCTAGCTACATGTTTGAAATTTAGGATATTACAGATCTGAATTTTTCCATTGACAACTTTACAAAGTTAAGGTCTTCATACAATGATGACAAAGAAAAAGAGAAAAAAACTGTGTCCAAAAAGGAAAAAAAAAACAAGGAAAAGTAACAGAAAAACTTCTCTTGATGAGAAGGTTACTTCTTAGATCAAGAACAAGCATAATGAGACCCAGCAGGTCATAAAGGCAATAAAGTGTATAAAGGAGGAGATTTGAAAAATGTGAGCCATGCTAAGATAATTGAGCTATTACAGGATATTGACCACTTAGTGGGAATAAGCCCATATCACACTAAGCTTCTCAGCACATATTGTTTATATCCCCCCACCTTTTTAAACTTCTTAATGTAATATAGGTTGAATTCTCCCACTGGTTTTAATTGCACATATAAGCCTCTTACAAAGTTCTTTCTGAACTGAGAACAGCCCACTGTTGCTTCTTTAGCTGCGATGATTTGGTAGGCATAAAAAAGTGAGGCAAAAGGTGATAACAAAGCCAAAGGAGGAAAATTGTCTTCCTGCAAAGGCTGTGAAAAGGTGTTATAGCCTCCCAGGAGAAAAATAGACTGGAGAAACCATACAGTATTGCTGGATAACATTTTGACTTCAGTCTCTGAAGAATGTGTTGGGAACAGATTGTAGCACAATTTGTGATACCTTAAACTAGCAGCATCTTTTTCCTGCTGCTTCCAGGTGATCCTGGGAAAAGATGTAGACATTGCAGAGAATTCCCAGTGCTCTGAAGCACTTTTTTGCAGATTATATTAGAAGTGCTTTTCCACCCAATAAGGATGGATGGATGGACAGAGGGACAGACAGACAAGCAAATCCCAAAGAATCATACAAATGCAAGAGCATGTTCCCTGCATAAATTTTAAGTTTATTCAACTAAGCAGGAGGCAGACACCTGGGTCTCCACACCTCTTGAATTATTGAATTATACAGTGATTTCAACTTGCTATTCCTCTGCCTCTTATTGCATTGTTTCACATCTTTTGATCATGGTAGTCACCCCTATTCACCTCCCCATTATTTTGTGGTCCTCCAAAGACTGTGAATACTAAACATTTACACCACTATTTTAGCCATTTCAATGAAACATATAACAACTGTATTATATGCTATAAAATAGGCATAATAGAGTTATAAAACAAATGAGAAGAAACCCAATTTCTACAAATAACTTTCACCTATGTGCATTCTGCTATTCAAACCATGTTTGATTGATTCTTTATCTCAAAAGTCTTTCTTACATATCTGCTTTGCAGGTACTTCAACCTTCTATTTCCACCTTTTTTAAGCATTGAAATTACTGATGCTGGTTCTCATTCACCACTTGTATAATGAAAGGAATGTTTAGTTTCTCGAAACTGCATTTCTTTAACATGACAGGGGTTTTTTTTTGTATTCAGAATTACTGCATCTGTAAATAACAAGACTATGCCTTGAATAAAGCAAGGGAAAAATACTGAAAAATCTATAAAGCAATGAGTCATATTATACAAATATCTAAACTTTGTCGTTTTATTTTTTCTCATAGTAACTACCTGACATTCTATGGATCTTTTCATTTTTCTGTGCATAGGAAAAATGCCAACAACTATTTTTCTCCCAGTTTTTTTAATTGATGCAAAAATAATTTCTTATCCATGATTTCTCAAAACATGAATATAATGGACCTTTATTCTAAGCAGCAATGTAGTGCTAAGATGCTTTCTTTTCTGCAGTTCCCACTCGGAAATAAGCCCTATTAAAAACTTAGAGAGTTACTTTTATCAAATATACCTCAAATTACTTTCAAATATAAACATTGTAAAGCACTATGGATGCAGACCACAACCCTTTGCATATAGATCAAGAAATTACATCACTGAGTTAGAAAGAAACAAATATGGGCATATTGGTGGAAATGCAGTCTGTTTTGCATTACTAAGATATTGTTGCAGTCCAAAGGAAGAGATTTTGGGGGGGTGAGGGGGGGATTAGAAAAAAAAGTGGTTTGTTTTTTTCTATGAAATGTTTTTTAGCAAATAGAGCTTTTATATAGAACTTCTCCAAATGTACATGGCTACTGACAAAGAATCTTTGAAACTGAATTTGATATTTTTTTTGATTAGGATTTCAGAGCCCCTTGCATGTAGATACTCTGAGACCAGTCAGAAAAGCAGGACTCTGCTCCCAGTTAATAAGGCAATCTATCTTCTTAAAACTGCATAAATAAGGTGTATTGCAAATTTGCTGAGGATAAGACTAAATGCTTTCAGTTACAAATTGCATTCTTACTGTATGTATACTAGATGCAGATAGCCATAAATAAATGTGGAGAGATAAATATATGTAATTTCAGGAGAAATGCTTTTTACTAACTGGGGATGGGGGAGCTATAGGAGTAAAAAAAAACAAACCTCCTTTTTAAAAATAGAAATAATTTTTAAAAATGTTTATTAAGAAAATTCCATAAATATCCTTGTAAATACTCAGTGAGAATTACTTCTCATATATAAGACTGCAATCTGATTTTCTTTTTAAATATTCTTTTCAGAGTGTGTTATGTCTTTATAAATTAAGATATGTAAGGAATCTAGCTGCTTGAGCTGATAAATATTGCACAATGGAATTTAAAAAAGAATCTGAAAAGTACGACACAGAATTAGAAGTGCTATGGGAACCTTAACTCAGAATGTGATTAAAATCTTGAATAAAGCATTGGTATAGATTATTGCATATAATATTCATCTTTCTACAGCTGGATCATAGCTGTTTTGGTTATATAAAACCACTCATTGATTTGGTTCTCAGGATAGATTAATCTTTAATCTTTTATGTACTTACTGGAAACATGTATTCAATCATCAAATGTTTAAATGTCTTTATTACTATTTAGAAGTATATCTTTAAATAGAAATAACCAGGTTGCCCCAATATCATTTCACAAAGTATTTCATTTCACACACTGGAAAACAAAAAGGCATTCATAAAATTTATTTTAACCTCATTCTTTCTCTCAGGTATTGGAGATACAGTGAAGATATAAGAACTATGGACACGGGTTATCCAAAATCAATCACAATCTGGAAAGGTATCCCAGAATCACCTCAGGGAGCCTTTGTTCATAAAGAAAATGGTATGTAGCTTCTTGTTAATATAAATGCTTGCCCCTTCCTTCCTTCCTTCCTTCCTTCCTTCCTTCCTTCCTTCCTTCCTTCCTTCCTTCCTTCCTTCCTTCCTTCCTTCCACATCATTTATTCAAAGGGTTCTTTGTTACTTAAATGTGAGTCCCCATAACAATGCAATAAATACATTTAAGATATCTAATAATTGGAATAGGCCCAAAGCTTTTTTAATATATAGCTTTGCATTGATGCTCAGGTTAAATTACATCTTCAGTGTCAAGCTTGTAACTGATGTGGATGGGGGGAGGGAGAGGAGCCATATTGGGACCATGACTCATGGTTTTGTTTCTTTTAATGCCATTTTCTGACAGCTCCAATTGACCGAAGCATCCAGGAGCTGGTTTCTCCTTCCCATTTGCTTAGAGTAGTGTTTCTCAACCTTGGCCGCTGGAAGATGTGTGGACTTCCACTCCCAGAATTCCCCAACCAGCAGAGCATCTTCCAGTGGCCAAGGTTGAGAAAAACTGGCTTAGAGGCAAAGCTTAGGATTTACTTTCTGTGAAAGAGGAACAGCCTCTTCCAATTCCAACTAAGAAAATCTTTGCTCTTACAAATAACAAAATATTTTAGGTCAGAACTTTTTTCACAAACCACCCAAATGGAAATATACCATTCTAAAAGTCTGTTCAAAGCAATCTACCCTAGACTTGGTTAGAATCATCTAATACAGAGTTGGAAGTTCATACTTTGCATTGGTCTATTTAACAAATACAATATTGCATATTTCTATGAATATCAAATACTGAACTGTATTGAACTACAGAAATATGTGCATTATATTCTTGATTATGAAGGCTTTTATTGTATGAATATTAATTATTGCTTTGGGCTGTTGGCTATTTGATTGCAAAGTTTTAAACTTCCAAATACAATTACAGTCAGTTGTTGGGCTGCTAGCAGTGTACATGCAATTGATTGATCAGAAATTTATTTACTTTTCTTTCTCTTTATCCATGACAGGTCTTCAGTAATATTTTTGTTTCTCTGTAAATGAGGTGTGATATTTCTTCCCTTATTAAGCATTGTTCCTTCCTTTGGCTCAAATCACCAATTGCTCTAACAAAAGCTTTTTCCCCAGAAATAATTAGTTCCTTGCTCTAAGCCTGCCTTCTCCATCAAGAGAAGCTCTTTTCAGAATGAAGTCTTTTAACTATAGAAGTTTTCTTGCTTTCTTTTTTAAAAAAGGAAAGTGATTTAGAAAACAAATCTCTCTCTTTCTCCCTCCATCCCTCCCCCCTCCCCTACAATCTTTAAAATCAAATTATCCATGTTGCAGGTATAGCTACATGTCTGATAAACTCATATCTACATGGTACATAACAGAAATATTTATTGGTTTTCCAGTCTTTCAGTCACATTGAACTTCACAGTCTCTAAAATGTTGGCAAAGAAATATCTGGCAATAAAGCACATTTCTTTTCCGTTGGGTTGTTTTTAAATCATAAACTTAGGAAATTTTATGGCTTCTCAGAGAACAAGAAAGCAACAAGTTATCTGCTGAAGCCCACCAAAAATGAGCTGGGGATTGTACCCTGAAATCAATATTGACTATTGCCTTAAGCTTAAGCAAGCAAGGTTATGTAGGAGAAACACCATACCTAGTTTCACAGAACTGTGATTAAACTTTGCCTGTAGTTATTTCGTTCGCCTCTTCAGAGACTTCACTTGGAACTGTATTATATCGCTTTAGGGAAAAAGGTTCACAGAAGATCTGCTTTTAGTTTAGCAACTTACATTAATCCTTTTGGCTCTCATTTATTTGGGTGAGGGGGTGGTTGGAGGGGGCTGAAAGGAAGCATGAAAACATGCCAACTGAGAAGTAAAGACTATGTTCAGATTTAAGTTACCGGTATTTAATTCATAGATCATATTCTACCTTAAAAGCTTTTTGCTAATATATAAAAAATGCTAGAAGTGTTTTTTGTTAGCAGAGTCAATTTATTGTCTTTAAACAATACATGTACTATATAAAAATAAAAAATAATTTCAAGAAATCTAGATTTCTCCTAGGATTCAGCAGAATGTAGGACTATAGTATGGAGTTAAACTATGTAAGAAACTGGAGTTCCTATCCAAATGAGGCATGCACACTTCTGTTTCCAGTTCTCCATGTCTCCCATGGATTGTACCATATCCTTTGCTAAATCATCATGTGCAGTGGCATCATTCTCATTTGTTTTTTTTCCTAATTCCTGGGAGTATTCAGTACAAATTCTCTCTGTAATGTGCTAATCATTGAACAGCACATTACTTCGTTAAATATCAAAACTTTGCTGCACTTTGCAATCACCAGGGAAGCTTAAACTTCTCCACCCCAATGATTTTGGCTACACTGAAAGTACTGTAAGGGAAAATAACAGCTGCATTGAGCTCACTGGGGATAAAAGCCTACAGCCTCCTTGAACCAGCAAGCTCAGTGCAATTGAAGGTAGAGTTTCCTCTCAGTATTGGGAGATACATTGCAGAGCTGGGAAAACAAATCTCTTGCCCATTTTCCTTAAATAAAGATGGTTCTCCAGATCCCACTCTATCTTGTTGAAGGAGTGGCTAACCAGGATCCAAATTCAGATTTGAGAAAGAATAGTAAACTGCCAAAAACAGATTTTGAATGTACTAACCAGAATGAAGAGAGAGGAAGTATTGCTTTCTCTTGCAAACAGCTGAAGACTGACTCATAGACACCTACGCTCTGATGGGAACTGAACAAGGGAGAGTAAAAAAGAAGCAACTAAGAGGTCAAGGAGGATGAGGTGTTTGGGGAATCAGTGCAAAGGAATGTTGCCTGACAGCTTAAGAAAATTATGTTGCTCCAAAATAAGCATTTTCTCCTCACCAGTAGGATCTTAGCTTTTGTAGAACATACGTGACAGACTGTGAGGGAGTTTGCTTATAGTAATCCAAAAATCATGATGTTACTTTTTTGCTGCATTAGATCACCTTTGTAGATATAACAAACTTATATATTGTCCACCAAGATTCCAAGTGCATTATCTAATACCACAGCATATAAGTAATTTTTCAAAAATATAGGGTAATGATGGTGATGATTATTCATTGTCAAACAATCCAAGCAAATAATCCAAACAAGATGGATTGTGTCAAAATAATGCATATTATTAAGATAATTAGTAAGTCGATAAATGAACTTGCATTGTACTCATAATAAAAGATTTATGGAAGGATAATGGAAACTATCCATGGAAACTCCTAGTAGCAGCTCATAGTCCTTCCACAGTGGTAAAACAAAACAGTTGTGAGCTTTCACATTAAAACAGATATTCCATTACCCCAGTCACCCGAAGTATTTTTGCACTCAAATGAAATATTCTTTGAAAGAAGCCTCTTTGGTTTCAGTGGAACTTATTCTTAAACAATTTGGAAGACTGCAGAAACTTAAAACTTGCAGAATATGTCAAGGGACATATTTTCTTTCTCCTACCTCTCATCTTTAAACCCTCATCATCCAAGCCAAGCTAGTAAGCATATTTAAAAAAATGGGGGAAAGATTGTGTCTACTGGCACCAAAATAAAATTATTCCAAAGCAGCTTCATATACATTCAATTTTTAGAAAGAAAATGAAAATTAATAAATGGCTAAGCCAAGCTGTTTTTACAGTCCTGTCATAAAAATTTGAACTGGAAAACAAAAAAAGTGGTGCTTTTGAATAGGGCATAGGTGTCAAACTCGCCACGTCACATTGCCAACATATGAAGTTTTGTAATGTATTTCCCATTCATGGAGCTGGGATGGGCATGGCCTGCCCGTAATGCATCCAGCCCACAGGCCACCAGTTGAGACCCCTAGAATAGGGAAATAAGAGATTTTTTTAAAAAAATAAAGATTTGTCCTTTTTGTCATTCAAAGATAGAACCCGTTGTTTATATGTTTGTTACATTATTCAAATGAATTTTTGTAATTTTCCAAATTAATTCTACTTATTTTTTGACTATCTCTCACATTGTGAGAGGCAAAGTTATAAAACTGGATAAAACTTCCAGTTGCTTGTATGCAGTTGATAAATAACAGGAGGTTGTATACCCATTGTGAAAGTTTTTATTGGATTGGTACCATTTTTCAGCTGAGACAGTAAAAACTTTACATTTTTTTGGCAGGGAGGCTGATTTCTGCAATTAGGCAGGTTTGCTTTTGAATAATCCAATTCTAGCTCCCTACTGAAAATATGAAGCTGTCTACACCTGTTTTATGTTTCAGAGTTCATTTTAAAGATGATGATGCAACAGGGAAGAGATACAGGAGGGTGGGAGAAATTTAACTAACTCACTGCTATAATTTGCAACAACTGAACAATATTCCTTTGCTCCTTAAGCAAATCAGACTCAGGTTATTTTCAAGTGTCTGTTTAAAACTGTATTTAAAACTTAATTCTTCCATCACATTAAACAAGTTAGACTTCAGGGCATGACTCAACCAGAATTGTTGATCAGTGCACAAACAGTCTAATTTTATGGAAGCAGAAGAATTGTTTTATGAAAAAAAATGTTTCATAAAATTGTGTAGCAATCTATACTAAAGATAGTGTATAGAATCAGGATGCTTTTTTGACTAGGTGGGCAGTTCTTGTATTCATTTGCAAATTGCAGTTGTATTCTCACTTTCAGTAGGATCTTTTATTGAGAGATATCCAAAGGTCAGTCCATTTAAATAATTCAATATTTGTTTCTAAATAGGCTTCACATATTTCTACAAAGGCAAAGAATACTGGAAATTCAACAATCAAATGCTCCGGGTGGAACCGGGATATCCCAGATCTATCCTCAAGGATTTTATGGGCTGTGATGGACCAGCAGACCGGGACAAAGACCGACACAGCCCTCAAGATGATGTAGACATTGTCATCAAACTGGACAACACAGCCAGCACTGTGAAAGCTATAGCCATTGTCATTCCTTGCATACTGGCCCTGTGCCTCCTTGTCTTGGTTTACACTGTGTTCCAGTTCAAGAGGAAAGGAACACCCCGCCACATACTTTACTGCAAACGCTCTATGCAAGAGTGGGTGTGATGTAGGGATATTTTTTTTCTTCTTTTCTCCCAGGAGTAGTGGTAACATGAAATCCAACAAAAGAGCTGTTACGGAGTTTCCTATCAAGGAGCGGGCCTGTGTCTGTCTCAGCCAGGGATGATCTTTAAAATCCAGGGAGCTGCTTGTCCTGCACAAGAGTGAGAATTTTCTCCAGTAGGAAGCTTCAGTCGTACACAGTACCTGCTGTTTCTCCAGTCCTTCGTCTGTCTTTGTCATTCAGTTCCAGCCTTTCCTCTGCACGCTCAATATACCCAATGCAAAACAATCAGGATATTCATAAAAAAACAACATCATGAAAAAAGAAGAATCTCTGGCATCCCAGTTGGGTCTGTCTGTCTTTCTTTCTTTCTTTCTTTCTTTCTTTCTTTCTTTCTTTCTTTCTTTCTTTCTTTCTTTCTTTCTTT
>JANHFM010005369.1:32170-43750 GCA_032468115.1 Grayia smithii | reverse complement strand
GCAGAGCTGGCTGGGGAATTCTGGGAGTTGAAGTCCACACATCTTCCAGTGGCCAAGGTTGAGAAACACTGTCTTAAAGGTATGATATACTGTATTTTAATGATTGCACCACTGTGAGACCATTATATTAGGCAGTTATATCTAACTCAGCTGATAGTGCACTACATGACTTATATATGGGGAACAGATCCCAGAGTTCTCCATTTCCTTACCCTTTCCCTTCAAAACATATCAGTTAACTGGAAAAAGCATTATAGTTTTCTATCAGCAATCAGTTCTGCTACCAAGGTAGTATTTTTCTTTTATTTTGTCTCAAGTCCTCTTGTGCTTAATTTCAACTAAAATAATTAAATTACATTGGTTGTATTTAACTGTAGCCAATTAGTTAGCTTTGATATTCATCATATGAATGAATCTATTCTGAGTTTGGATCCATCCATAAAATTTATAAGTTATTGCAAGAAACTAAAAGTGAATGTTGATACTGATATATTAAGACAGGTGATTGCAGACAGGTTTGGTGAATAATCAAAACTTTGGAGACATCCATTGAAGCTTCCCAAAAGAGATTGTCAGTACTGGCTGATCTGTATCTAGAAAATGGAAACATAGATATATTATGAACATTCACAAAACTGACAGATGGATAACAGTCAATAAACTTTGCATCTTTACTGTTATATATCCATTACTTTAATATACGACAACAGACAATATTTATTCCCTTAATTTAAATATTTTATTTCCCTTTCAGATTTCCTTAAAAACAATGAAGGAGAAAGCGCACAGCCATTTTTTTTAAATAAGGGAAAACAAATATTTGTATTTGATGGAGTTCTACAATAGTTTTACAAAAAAATGTAATAATGTATAGTGCTAGATATAATATGAATGCATAAATATGAAAAGTTTGGGCATACTTTTGTCATAGAAGATTTATGTCACCATTTCTTTTATTTTATAAAGCAATCAACTGATTTTTTTCCAGCCTTCTGTTTTTGTAACCCCAGTATTCAAATTAATTTTTATCTTGACTTCTACAGACATGTGGATGTAATATAAGTTCAGTATTAGGGTGTAAATTTATTGAGAAATGGAAACCTTATGACATAAAAAGCAAAATATTACATTCCAGAAAAAAAAAGGATTAAAAAAAAAGATCTGTAAGTTTTGGGTAAGAAATTCAAGAAAATTCCAATTTTAGAAATAAAAAGTAGCATTGACTTTTGAATAAATCCTTTATTTTGAATAAAAAATACAAATGTTCCTTTATAGATTAGACTAACCATCATAGATACAATATGGACAATGGGTAAATCAATGTAACTTCACAACACAAAATATATAGAAACATATTTTTAATAAATACACCTATGCTCATATTGCTCAATCAATGTTGTAAGGTCAGCCCATCTGCATCGTTAGGGAGGGTGTGCTATAATTGTAAAAGGATAAATAGCATGTTATGTTTGTCATAAACTGTATTAATTTAACCCCTTTAGAGAAAAACAAATATTTGATATTCGATTATCTGATATGGAAAAAATAGGATATTACTCCAAATAAGAGATTCTGAAATCTCTGACTAAAATTTTAAAATCTTTTTCTCTCTCTCTCTGTCTGTCTCTTTTTTCTCTTCCTCTTTCTCTCTCTTTTATTTTTAATTTTTTTTCTGAGAAAAGTATGGCTTAAAGAAGCAGAAGAATGTAGTCAAAATTTTGTGAAAACATATCAATCAGTTAAATGTTGTTTTGAAACTTTCCATATCCAACTTGATTATGGAACTAATTAATAGAGTATTCATGCCAATTTTGCCTACTAAAACATATGCAATAAGTGAATCTAATAAGTACAGTTTTGCTACTTATATATTTGTACTATATAACCCAATTCTATACATGTTTGTTTGCCGTCTCCTTGAGTTCATTAGAGTTTTTACTCTGTATAAACTGTAATGTGCAGAGGACTACATTAGTTATAATAATCACATTCTTCAAATTATATACACTAATGGCTGTTTAGATTTCTTTATTTGAGGACTGAGAGGTTTCTATTCAATTATCTGCATAATTTTATTTTCCAGACCACCATTCTGGTGTTTGAAATGATTGCTGCACATCATATAAAACAAGGGATTCTGTTCTGGTTTGTTGATACGAATGTATTGTGCTAATTGACAATCTTGAATGAAGTTTCACTATTCATCATCTTGTAACTAGGCTTGTGAATGTCACCCACTAGGAAAAAAAAAGATTCAGATTATCAATTAATATAAAAATCTACCTGTAATATCTGGTGTGCACATTCACTAATATATCCTTATATTTTTGGATTATATAATTGGCCAAATAGCACCTTCTCTAATATTTTGATAGTTTTGGGCATCCAGATCAACTAAGCACATTAAGTGGTAACTCCTATAACAAGAAAAACAAGACCTGTTTTTCCTATCATTTCTGACTATTTTAGTAAAAATTAAGCAGAGAATAGGAAATGCTTAATCCTCTATACTTTGGGATAAATTTATTAAATCATAGATCTATTTCTTTTTTCATTAACTAACTTAAGTTCACAAACTGCAGGAATCTATCAGACATTGCTGCATGTTAGGCTGGCCGTACTTTGTTACAAAGATACGTTAAAAAGAGTTATTAGATGAATTCCACCTAGTGATAACTGAATTAATGCTGATATCTGGTTTCCATGCAAACTATGCTGTTCTCCCCTTTTACCCTACTAATTATACTCAAAGTATTTAAATTCTGGGTTTAAATGTCTTACTATTATAAAAGGCAAACTAAAGTTTATTTCTCAAATTAAGTAGATTTATTAAACACAACCTATTAAATTAATAGTGCCCCAAGTTTCCCAAATTGCTGGTTTCTCATGAAAAATAATCAAACGCAAAATTTCCATGCCACAATATTGATGTGGCTGTTTAACGCAGGGATATAGATGTAACATTCAAGTGAATTATTAGTTAATGGTATAAGAATATATCATTCCAATTGAGCAAAATGTTCAGTATTAGTGCTATGATATTCTCTAGGCATATAGAAGATGTGCTACAGATTTGCAAACTAATTAAAATAGAATAAGGAGAGAATTAAGTAAAGTGCAAAAAAAAAAAGTCCTCAGCAAGTTCATTGAGATGCATTTTTCTTTTCTTGTAAATTTTTTGGCATCCTATAAAGGGTAAATGTCATTTCCCAATAAATTTTACCAGGTTCTTAAAATGTTGAATGGCTGCTAACAGTATTTTTGTGTTTTCCATTGAATTTCCTTTGATTGAATTAGTGCAAGCAGCCCCTAATGGTGAGACATGTCTTTGGGTTTAAGATTTCAGTCTGCCATTGACTCACACCAACATAAGACTAAGGTAAACACACACATACACATACACACAGTCTTGAATTACAGAGTTAAATATTGCAGGTTGGTGATTTTTTCCTATACCCTTGCCTGCATGAATATGGTGTCTAAGGTGGTACTTGCCTAGCATCATTCCAGAAGATAGGCTGGTTCTAAATAATAATAATAACATACATTTTATGGGTGCCTTACAGTTTCATCATTACATATGTTAGATGTTGGTTGTTTCCTTTACCTGTCAAACTCTTTACTATTTTGTAGAATTCCATTTAGATTCTCTAAATATGCACTCACCAGCTTTATGATTCAACAAGCTCTGGTCAGACAATTATGTAAACACTGACACAATTCTACCTAAGCCTGGGATTGCCACTTACTTTCATTTTATGACTAAGAGTGTTTCTGCATTGTTGAGGTTTCCGTCTTAGCTTTGCTATCTAATCCATACGCTGCCAGACTACTCAATACATGATGTTGCCATGGCCTTTAATGCAGCTTTCTCTAGTCTGATCCCCTCTAGCATCACTTCTTTCCAACTCTAAACACCTTGAGGATCTTTAGGAAAAGCTTGAAATGTTAAAACTGCATTAGTTTATTTTAAGGAATATGGGAGGTAGGATATATAGAGCCAATGTGGAGGTGAACTATTCTTGCCACATCTAGTGTGATTGATCTGTTTGTCATTTCTAGGAAAACAACAAATCCAGAGGTGGGTTTTTTTGTAATAGCCATTTTCTAGGATTCTTCATCTTCAAAACTCTGGAGTTTTGAACCTGATACAAGCCCAACTCTTTCCTGCTATTCATTAAAGTAGTTTCTTTTCAGGCTTTTGTAGACACCTGAAAAAATAGTTCCACTTGCTTTAAGAATCACATTAATTTTAATGAGTGGGTTTCTTTTGGCAATGCCACTTTTTCAGACTTGCAAGGAGAGGTACTGTACTTGCAAAATTCAAAGCTATTGTGAATCATTTTCTATGTGTGCACAATCCTGATACTTACCTATATGCATTAAAAGAAGATTTATAAATATTTCTTCAAAGTTACATGCTGATTTAGCCCAAGTCCACAACTAAAATATAATTGTTTCCTCATACCTGATGATTCCTCATACCTAATGGTCACAAATCAGCAATTTCTGGAAAGAATTGATTTCAGAAAGGGAAGTGATTTCCTTTTATACTGTCTTGCTTTTAAGTTTTTCCTATACACAATAGCTGTTGAAAAATAAAAACATCACTACCACTATCTGTATTAGAGCTGCCATACAAAACCTGAAAAAAATCCAGTCAGATAGTTGATAGCAGCAAAGAAACACAGCTAATATTTACCAGTTGCTGTCACCTAGTGACCAGCTGAATTTCTGTAGCTTTGTCCTTTTTTCTTTTTTGGTAAGTGGTTTACATTAGTGGTTTCCTTTACTTCAGAGGTCTTCAAACTTGGCATCTTTAAGACTTTAAGCTTTAAGATTTGTGGACTAGTCTAGGAGATATTAGAATTCTTCAGCCAGCTATGCTGGCTGGAGAATTCTGGAAATTGAAGTCCACAAGTCTTAAAGCTGCCAGGTTTGGGGACCCCTGCTTTACTTCAAGGATGTTTATCATACTTTGCAAGAAAAAGTAACTTATTCCAGCATACCTCTACACTGTAAGGCACATGATACAAGCAAGAAACTTGAAGGCCAATCAATTAGCACAATATAGTAGAAAGTGGAACATTCTGAAGCACTTAACTATTTTATTCTGTTTATTCTGGTTTATTCTGATGTGATTCCTTTATGCTTCTAGGGATAAAAAGGCAAGATTTTGAAGAAGTTATAAATTATCTAATTAAGAGAAATCAACCCTCTTCTTTTTTAATTCAACTTTCACACTTACAATATGACAGCTTCAAAATGTATTTGATGTTATCCCTACAGACAAGACAAAAAAGAATATAGGAACTTTAGTGTCACTTTATGTTTTTAATCGCACCCTACCCCCTGCCCACAAGTTGCAATATTCTGCAGTAAATGGCAGGTCCTTTTATAGGCAAGTGCAATTCCTATAAAAAAGCTAATAAACAAGACAAACCTATATACCTATGCGTAGAAATATAAACACAATATTTTTTTTTTCCTTCTGGCTTTGCCTCTTTTAGAGCAAAGTTGGTTCAGAGAGCTGCAGGTAAAGAAACAACAAATTCTATGAATTTACCATACGACAGTTGAACAAAGTTAAACAACATTACTGTTTTCTTCCCAAACATTTCTTCATTAATTGTTTAACAAATGACATGTTTTTCTTTCAAGTACTTTCTGTGGACAAACACAATATTTGTTTGTGTGCAAAAGCAAGGCTGACTTAAATGGTGCTAAAGTGTATAATATTAAAGACCATCAGATATAATCAGGCAAATATTTGTGGTGCTTCGAGAGATTTTTTTTTCTTGATGAGTTTAACAGTGTTTTATTATACATACATTATTTTTATTATTAAATCAAAGTCTCATAATGCACTGTTAAATAAAATGGGTTAATTAATCTCTGTACCAATCAAATTATTATTGTTTTATTCTTTATAATATTGCATAATTAAAGGTCAAGGGTCATGATATTAATCATATTGCTGTAAATCATTTACATAATTCAGCATTTTTTTCAACAAAATACTTATGTTTACAATAGTATAAAAACTCATTAACTGCTGCATCAACCTTTAACCACAAAATAAAAATGTCATATGCTAGAATCGTCTTTTTTTGGTTCTTGTCCGGCAATCAAAGAGTTAAGGGCTGTGCAGTGATTTGTTTCCTATTTATTAATTTCTATTTATTTTGTTGGTTTTTGGGGTTTTTTTTTTTTTGTTTTCTGAGGAGGGATTTGGGGTGGGGCAGTTCTCATCTGCTGTAAGTGTCTTAACCAAGGGAAGGGTTCCAATGGCTTTTTTATACTATCTTATGTACTTATCATCATTTCATTGTGTTGTATTAAAAAAACCTGTCAATAAATAAGAAAGCAGAAAAATGTTTCAAAAGATGATTTTATTTAGCCTGTATTATTCATCACAATTTGACCCTTAACCCCATTTTTTTCCTGCAGAGCGGTACTTATATTTTTCTGAACAAAACTTTTTCATGTTGAAGATAGTGGTACCTTAGTTATATTATACATGTTCTTTCATTGTCTGAAGTGAAATTAGAAGTTCTTTCCACAGTGCTAAAAATTCTAAGACAAATTTAGAGGAAGCATAGATGAAGAAGGAATTGGTTCAAAATTATCTAGATCATTATATGAACGTTCTGACTCAAAAAGTTCAGAATCCCTACTGATCAAACTTTACTGGACATAATTATCTTGAATATTAGGATAGTACTTGGTTTAAATATTTCAGATTCTTTCATGTAACAAAATTCATATTCCATTAGTTTAGTCAATATGAACATTCTGAACCATATATGTCAGAATCTCCTGTAATAGAAGTTAAATTTGGCTTTGGAAGTTCATAGATGTTCTTTTGAGGGGGCACTTCCAGCTTGTCAATTCTACGGTTGATCTGTGATTGATTTTCAAGAGAATATCTATGAAAAGTAAGCATGTAAATAAACTGAATAGAAGAATAATATGATGTAATAAAGCAAAAAACGAATCCTATTTAAATTTCTGAAGTGCAATATGATCTTGTAAATCACTTTTTAAAGAAAAAAATCCATTGGGAAGATGCACACCCCCATTTAACATAACAATAAATAATGTTGATTAAGAAGCAGGTAGGTTTTTATATTTACAAGAAACATAGGTTTGCTCCAAGAAGAAAAAAATTATACTGGATATTTTTAATGATGAAAATGAGCATGCACTATTACAATAGGGCTAGAAGAAACAGTAAACTGGGAATATTTGATAAGTGCCTCAACAACTACTTCATGGAATCAACTGATGAGAAGAAAGAAAGAGAAAGAAAGGAGAGAAAGAAAAAAAGAAGGAAAGAAGAGAAAGAAGATACGTATGAATCAATGTATGTATTGTATGTATGTAATAAATTAATTACTGGTTTGAATTTCACATCTGGCACCAAAGAAAAGACTATAATAAACTAGATGACTTCTGCTCAGAAATAAAATAGAAGCAATAAGTATGCAGACATGCATGCAAATATTTCTGACAATCTTAAAAATTGTGCCTTGTTCAGATGGAATTCTTGAAGGAATTATTTGCATACTCAATTGGAAATATATGTATCATGCATTAAAGCTTAATTATGTTGGCTGAAGAGGGCTGACAGTCATAATGCTTCACCTCACCCACTACAAAACGGATATCATTCATTTTTAAACATTATGCCTTTTGACCAAAAAAGGCTTTTTATAAGGACCTTATTCCTATTGGGCGGGAGGGGAGGCCTCTGGATCAGCTACAGGCTGCTATGAAGAATATTCCAGCTGTTTTGCAGATAATGCTGTTCAGATCTGTTCCAGGCTGGACCCACATTTGAACTTGTGGTATGAACTGGGATGAACTGGATACCTTTACTGACTTCTCTGCTTTGACTACCTGTTTTCAGCATTTGGATCCATTTTTTTCTCCCTGAAAGAACAATTTTTTTTAAAAAAAATGATTTTTTTATCCTTGGGAACCCAGGAAAGGCCTATATAATGTTAAAAATTTGAGAGCAAAATTATCAGGATAAGAAGCCAAGCAACAGAGCATATGTATGTGAAAATCCTGAGACATGAAAAGAACACCATAGCAACCTGAAGGGTCTGTATGAAGATGGACAGGGAATAAAGTGGAAATGACAACTTTACTTAAAAATATCATTATGATTTTAGTTCTAATAGTTGAGAGGAATGACAAATGCAAAAAGTTTGAAGAGCAGAAAAGCTGATTCAGATGTCTATTAGGCCCACCTGTGCTTCCTATCAGCATCTCCTTAAAGAGGTCTTTTTGTGGACTTGTATTGAAATGTTTTGTTTCTTTGTTCAGAAAGTGTGATAAGACAGAGATGGGCGATAAAGCCAATAGTCCTTAGGCTCCAAGGCAGGGGTGAAATCCAGCAGCTTCTGACAGGTTCTGGAGAACTGGTAGCAGAAATTTTGAGCAGTTCAGAGAACTGGGAAATATCACCTCTGGCTGGCCCCAGAGTGGGGTGGGAATGGAGATTTTGCAATATCCTTCCTCTGGAGTGGTGTGGGAATGGAGATTTCCCCTGGAGGGGGGTAAGAATGAAGATTTTGTTGTATCCTTCCCCTGCCATGCCCATCATGTTACTACCACAGAACCGGTAGTAACAACATTTAGATTTCACCCCTGCTCCAAGGGCTGTAAAATAGAGGAATTAAGGGCCACAAATTGCCTTCCACTATTCTAAACAGCTGTGATTCATCCACCTTTCTCCTTTGTTTGCCCAATATCCATGCATTTAGCTGAGAGGTGTAAAGGGGAATTGTAATTACATCCATCTTACATTGTTTTTTTCAGGTTTTTCCCAGGTTTTTTCCTCATTACTCAACATAATAAGAATGGGGAATAGAGGTGGTAAGCAAATTAATCTGAGAATGCACAAAATGCAAGTAGCTGTCTGATTCTATGTCATAACATCAAACTCTAAAAGATTCAGGCAAACACATGAATTTGGTGATAATTTCTGGATTAGGTTTCTGGGAAAAAAATAAGACTAGATAAAGCTTTTGGTGAGATCCAACAGAAATTTATGAATGCATTTGTCCTTTCTTTAATTTTTCCAGTTGATACATGCATACTCTGTTACTACACCAACTATTCTCTGAATAACAGAACTTAGATCTTAATTATGCAGAAGATAATATATTTAGCAACGACTACTGAAGCTGGCAAGACATGAAGCAAATTGCTTTAGGCCAAACAATACCATTTTATAAACATAATAGAGGTGTCCTTCATATTCCAGGCCAGAAAAAAAAATCCATTTTCAAAAAAGGATGAGTGAAAGAGACTAATGAGCTAAAACTTGGACACTATCTCTGTCTGCCTCTTTCTCTGAAACACACACACACATACATACACACACATGTTAAGTATCAGTAAAAGTGATTGGATCACATTGATATTAGATGTTTCCAACCTAATACCTTCCAAACTAGGATACAGTTTTCAAAGTTTCCAACCAACGTTGCCACTGACTGATATATAGGGTTGAAATGAAAGAAGGAAGGAAAGCTCTTCCTTTTGAATAATTTTCTTCCTCATTAAATTTAATCTGCTGTAAAATCAAATATTTCTGATGGGTTGAGACATACACTTAAAGGAAATATATTTTCTCTGAGGTTACGTAGAGGTTACTGTGATGGTAGGCATCTCCATAACATTAGATTACTAACATTTCACTGTAAATTACAGAACAAGGATTTTCCATTTCTCTCTCCTACATTTAACTTCTTCCATCAACACTGTTATGGCCACCATATTTACCAGGTTTCTTTTAATTCACTCTGTCTTCTTTCCTATGAATGTTGGTAGCAAGAGGACTTAAGGAATACATTGTTGTCAGTAAAGACAGCCTACTTTAGATTACAGAATGTGAACTGAAGAGCCATTCATGCATGTGAATGCACTACTGTTTAAGGAGTGATTTCTTCCTGTCTTGCTTTCCAGCTCATGATTCATTAAGTAACATTTCTGTTAATTCAATAAAGTACATGAAAAATTGTCCTTCTCCCATTTGCCAGAACTCTCCCCAAACATCTTCCTTTTCCTTTGCTGTTTCTGGGTGTTATCATAAAAGAGGACCTAACCTGGGGCACTCACATTGCAGCACTGGTCAAAAGGGCCCAGCAGAGATTATATTACCTGAGACTTCTCAGGAAACAACAACTGAATGAAAAACTACTGGTGGGCTTCTACTGCTATACCATATAGAGTATTTTAACTTACTGCATCTGTGTATGGTTTGCCAACTGCACAGTGGCAGATAGGACAGCATTCCAGAGGGTTAACATCATTGCCCAGAGGATCATTGGTTGCCCTCTCCCCTCTTTGGAAGAGCTTTGTAGGTCCTGCTGCCTTAAGAAAGTTCAAAACATTCTTGAAGATCCATCTCATCCTGGGCACCCATAAAAACAAGGACAAATAGGCTGAGAAACAGCTTCTATTTTTGTGGGCAATAACCATATTGAATTCTACGGTATAGTGCAATATCAGGTTTTCAATTTCAATTATATAGAATGTAATGGATGTATTTTTGTGTTTTTATTTTTATAGTTATGTACACTGAAGATGGCATTTAATTTCATTGTACCATGTGCAATGACAATAAAGTAAACTAAGTAAGTAAGTAAGTAAGTAACTAACTAACTAACTAACTGTTCTGGTTAAAGTCAAAGGCTAACTCAGATTTTGCTTTTTGAGACAAACTACTCTAAATATAATGAATCTATGTAGTCTTCATTTCTAATAGCCATTGAGAGAACCCTCGCTATCCTTGCTCAGTTTTTATTCCATCAAAACTAATACAAATCTCGTATTTCACTTTATAACATTGATAGCTTCCAGAAAGTAGAAAAGAGAATGTGGGAAAGAGGGTATTAAAACACCGATAGCAAAGTTGCAAGACTCCAAAAACTTTATCATATTACAGGATGTTAAATAATTTCAAACCCACATCCAGTGTCAGAAGTCATCAAATGCAGTGTCTTCAGAAATATTACTCTTTGCTGAGTAGTTTCCAGGCTTTTTTTCCTACTGCGAAACACACTGCTTGTTCACGTTCTTTTTTATATACAGTAGTTTTTATTTTATTTCCAAAGTTAGAATGCAAACTTCAACAGAAAAAAAGAAAACAACAAACAAAACTAAACAAGATAAAAATGTGCATTAAAAAAGGGAAAAAAATGCACATATATTTTCCCTCCTAGTTGAATACCGATAAATATATTTCAACAATAATAGTTTCCCCTTGCAAAACAGGGGACATTTATACAATTTATACACTTCTACAGCTCTAAAAATATCACCGGTTATGGCAAACCTCATTCCCAGGCTGAAGGAAATCAACAATTGGCAGATGACTTGAATGTGTTTTACTGCAGGATTGAAAGGAAACTACAGCCACCTATCTCCACAACACCCATCTCAGACACAGCAACAACAGCCAAGCCTCCTACAACTGACCCGGTCTCATTGGGTTCACAACCCCTAGTGATCACAGAAAAGGAAGTGCAAGACCTATTTCACAGACAAAAGCCAGGAAAAGCT
>JANHFM010005369.1:0-10323 GCA_032468115.1 Grayia smithii | reverse complement strand
CATTTATGAAATCAATGACCTGCTACAGAGAAAACACATTTTTATTTCTGCACACAACAAAAACATTTTGAACTCTGAAAAAAAAAAAAGATGGGTCAAAAAGCTCAATAAATCACGTGCAGGTGGGTGTTGCATATTGGCGGTTGTGATGCATATTTTGAGCAACAAGGAGCCGCAGCAGAGGAATGAAAGAGCCACATGCGGCTCCAGAGCCGCGGGTTGCAGACCCCTGCCCTAAGAAATCAGGAGTCACACAAGCACTGATTTTCATCATATCAAGTCACAACCCTGATTAGTTGTATTTACTTTATTAGAAATTAAATGTACACTCCAAAGAATATCTAACATTCAATAAGCTATTAATTTTCCCCAGTTCTCTTTTTATAGTTTATTGATAGTCCCAATTTGTATGCATTGGCAAAGCAACCAGGCTAGTTGAAAATAATAGGTTCCTGTACAATAATTGCTACAGTGCTCTCCCATGTGTCCGAACATGTAACAGAGTGTAAACATTCTGACAGGCTCTAATCCAAAAATTATTTCCCCCAGAAAAATTGGGAACCCCCAGTTCCAAAACCAAAGGTAACAACAAGACAGCAGAAAAAGACTTGTAAACTAGCACCTCCTTTGTGTAGTGTTGGTTGGCCTGAGGAACGGAGAGGCCACTAAACGGTTTTGGCTTTGTGCCGCTGGGTGATCCAAAGAAAGGTGGAGAGAGTGATAGTGATGGCTCCCAAAGTTCCAAAGAACAGCAGGTATGGAAAATTGCCCTGAAAGGTAAAGGCTTTTTCTAATTTGATTAGCTCACAAAGATTCCTTTTCATCAGTCTCAAAGGCTTGAATCAAATGGGCTCTAGCACAGCTTTTACCAAACTGAAGTCCTCGAATGCTGTTGGATGTTGGTTTCCAGCAACCTCAGCGAGAAGAAGGCAGTCCTAACATGTAATGAGTCACCAGTAATCCGGCTTATTCCCCACAGACTGTGGAAAATAGCAATCAAATCTTGTTCATAATTTGCAAATTGATAACATTTTGGTAGTGTATAAAAGTAAGCATTTGGACAAAGAGAAATGTTTATTTGAGGTCACAAGCAAGCAAGCTAAATTCAGAAGTAATGATTTCATCCTTATTCTCTACACAGGTAAATCACTGCTACTACATATTCCAGGAACAGTACCAATTGCTAGTGGAATCTCACTTTAAAATGAAAAAGCAATAAAAGAATCTGTACTTCAAAATCTGGACTTCAACTACAGATGCTGTACTTGAACAGATGCTGGAGACAAAATGTTGAGCCAAATTTAGTGATTGGGTTTAGCTACTATTTTTAATTTTCCCTTTATATTATTAAAAAAGTATTAGGGACCCAGTATGGTACAGTGGGATGCAGTGTTTCAGTGGCTAAGATGCTGAATTTGTCAATCAGAACCACCATTCAGTTTGAATCCCTACCGCCACATAACGGAGTGAGTTCCCGTTATTTGTCCCAGCTTCTGCCAAACTAGCAGTTCAAAATCACATAAAAATACAAGTAGAAAAATAGGGACCACCTTTGGTGGGAAGGTAACAGCGTTCCATGCACCTTTGGCATTTAGTCATGCTGGCCACATGACCACGGAGATGGCTTCGTATAGTGCTGGCTCTTTGAAACGGAGATGAGCACTGCCCCCTAGAGTCGGGAAGAACTACCACATATGTGCGAGGGGAACCTTTACCTTTATAATTGCATGACTACACCTGAGTCATGACTCTATTGAATGGTTTCAACTGAGAGATGTTGCATTTGTGAGTATTGAGTGCTTTTTAAAAACTTTTTTTTGGGGGGGGGGGAGAATAAGTGCCATCCTTTGGAGACTATTGGGACAGGGGGAAAAAGCCCCAGTCATTACATAAAGTGTTATCATAGGACTTAAAATGGCTTTTGCAGGATGTTAAATTTTGTGAAGATTTAATGCTTCAAGCTGACCAAGGGAGATTCCAAAAATCATTTCCTTCTGTGACTAAAGGGATTTCTCTCTGAGAAAGTTTAAAACTGTGCAAAAGCCCTAATGGGGCTGGATGACTTTTCCAGCATTTAACTCTATCCTGTATTATTAAATTAACATTTATTTTGAACTGGAGGAACAAAGGCCCTACGCCAGAAAAAATAAACAGTGAACATGCTAGTGCTATATCTGACTGGAAAATCTTTCCATCCTTGGCAAAAAGTCACCATCTTTTGTTATAAGGCATATGGAAAGGTAATTAGGCTGGAGTTTTCAATAATAATAAAATATTTGAAATTGGAGAATATGAAGCTACCTTCTAGTTGTTATAACACAAGAATGATTTGAAAATTGTGGTATTTCTCTAAACAAGAGATGTAATACCTTGTTTTCCCCAAAATAAGACATCCCCTGATAATAAGCCCAATCGGGCTTTTGAGTGCATGGAAATAAGGCTTAAATTTCAGGCTTATTTCAGGGTTCCAAAAAAATATAAGATAGGGTCTTATTTTTGGGGAAATACAGTAGAGATAGGCAAAGGAATGAGATTCAATTTGAAGTAAAATAACATGAATAGAATGGTCTCCAACTGTTAGATAAATTAACTAGTCTCTGTGATAATTTAATAACCATCACTACTTTGGATTCACTTTATGAATCATCTATTGCCACCAACTATAAGATACAGAGATCTGGAACTTATCAATACTATCAGCCAGCAAAGTGCATTTTGGATAAACATACAGGAGATAACAGTAATTAATTTATGAATCATTATATAGTAATCAATAGATCAATAATAAAATAACAGTGAACCGCCTAATTAGCTGCTGCAAGACGATCACATAGACCGAAATGACAATATAAATGACAATATGACAAAGTAGCAACAATGGTGCATTGAGGAATCCGCAAGAAATACCATTTGCCTGCCAACAAGAACCTGTGTGACCATAAAATAGGAAAAGTAATAGAAAATGAAGAAACTAAATTGTTCTGGGACTTTAGAATTCAAACAGACACCTGCCACATAACATCCCAGACTTAACTGTCAATAATAAACACAGAGATAGCAGAAGACAAGAGAAAGAACTTGACAAAATCATAAATTATAAAGACCTACAAATAGAACATTGTGGCAAAATAAGCAAAGCTAGTACCAATAATAATAGGCACCTTGGGTGCAATATCAAAACAACTGGAGCACTACTAGAATACCATTGGCATTGACACAATCCCCATCAGTCATTTGCAAAAGGCAGGTTTATTTGGAACAGCTTACTTCCTGCAAAAATACCTTTAACACTAGCAAACAATAGCATCTGCATATCCCAGGTCCTTGAGAAGGACTCAGTAGATAGACATAAATGCCAAGTCCAGTCTAAACATCTGGCTGACTATGTGATGAACCATAATAATAATAATAACAACAGCTTAAATGTTATCCCAATTCCAAAGACTGAGTGGCTTACAAATAAAATGTATTTTATCACAATAACTCAATAACATAAACATATCTGTCTCCATTTGAGCAGCATTTTCAAAAGTTTCTAAGTGACTTTCTAAAGAACCATGCTTTTATAGTTCTTTGAAAATATAATAGAGAAGGATACGGATAGCGCAAATATCTGGGCCTGAACTAATGCCCATTTTTATTTCTAAAATTTCTATATTTATATGTAGTTTTATTACCTATATCTACTTTTATATGTAGTTCATATATGAAGAGTTCCAACCAACCTGACAAACTTGGAAGGTTGGGGCTTCTGTTGCTTTTGAAAAGCAACAGAAAAAACTGTTTTGAAAACAACAACAACATTGCATAATCTTGCCACCAGCTCTGCTACATTAGTGCATGTGTAATATATCACAACTCATGTAGAAAAGGGCTGGGGCTTGCATCATAGTGCTATCTAATTTCCCCTGTTCCCTCCCATTGACACTACTGTACTATTTTTAGTATCAAAGTACTACCATCCTGGATTAGAATAACATTGCATAGCATCAAAATCCTCAAACAAAGGCTTCCAGTAATCAAGATTTCCCTCCTATCACTCTCCAGCAAAGTTTCCATAATGAATGGATTTGTGAATTGCGATGGCTTGGCAGCTGACCCCAAGACCAATCTGTCTATACGTTCCTACAAAACCTGCATTTACACCTTGCTTGTGTATCAGCCAAACTGAACTTTTTGTTTGAAGATGCAACCCAAAGCTCTCTTTGGCCTTTATTAATGCTTCTTTATTCCCTAAAACACACTGGATCTTTATTCCAGATATAGGATTACACACACTACCATCCGTGAGCCCAATTCATACTCAAATGCTCTATCCTAATGTCTCTTGATTTAATAGTAATGTTACAATAGACATATGAACCATAGGGCTTTCAAGTTGATTAAGCTTTGCAAATAGAGCCAAGGCACACTCGGAAATTACCTTTGTATATGGACCTTTACCTATTGATTAGTGATAGCTCCTCCCAAACACAAATTTCTCTCAGCTTTCTATGCCATTTCTTGATGTCTACATTAGATGTTTCCTTTTAGGCTAAGGCTCATGTGTGAATTCAACATGCCATCCTTTTCTACCAAAGCTCATGTTCTAATTTTTTTGTGAATTTCTCAGGTTTGTTTACAAATTTGAGGGACTTCCCATGATGTCTTGTTACCTTAGCATCAATTTGCCTCTGGATCTCAGTTTTAGCCTCTTTGCCATTCATCATGTCTTATCCTGGGAAATTTGCTTCCATTTCTATTTTCCTTCCCAGCACTTATGTCCAATCTTTCCATCTTTCTAGAACGAGCCCCAAACTCATGTATGCCACTTGCCACAGGCTTGGTTCCAAGCATGTGCTCTTGGACTGTAATTTCTTAGACATCATTTTTACCAGTCCAGGGATCAACGTGGTACTCATATCCTGTTTCAAAGCTATAACATATATTATATGTTAACTCCATAACTTTCTCTTAATGTTCCTGCCAAGTAATATAGGCTGCAGTTTCCCATGGTTTTCTATATGGGTGTGTATGTTTATGTCTAGATGTAAGACATGAGTATACTTCATTACCATATGCAGCAGCCTTTTTGAAAACAACAACAACCACTTTTGAGTTAAACTACCCAGAGGCAATCTGGTGTAATGGCTAATGCATTTGGCTTGACAAAATAAAGGCTGTCATATAAAATTGAGAGTTTCTTCTTATGTCCTACATTAAAACCTTTCTTAATCAGGGCTTAAGCTGAGAATTGGGAGCTGGAGAGGCACCTTGGAAGGTACCAAAATAGGGGAAGACTATTCATTCTTCGGTATACAGTATGGACCCTTATTTTTTCCACATACTGCCCATAAGGAATGTTTTTAAATGTGTACAGAAGAAGAATGTAGACGGATGAATTTTCCTCAGACAACTTCTGTGTTCATTCAAAGCTTCTGAAACCTGAAAAGACTGAAATCACTATGATATTTCTCCAGTTTTTTTAATCCAGGAAAAGAGGCAGGGCTGATTTCTCTCATTTAACAAATGGTCCTTTCATGCTGTTCTGGCTGCTGCTGTTGCTAGCCTCCATTCCTGCTCAGTCAGCAGATTTGCAAGCTGTGCATCCTCTTAGCTCCTCCGTGAAAGTCCTGCTTGTTGTCCTGCTGACTCAGCACTGCAGACCACATTCACTTTGGAAGGAGGACAGACCTGTCACATTGTTGGCAGTTCAGGCAATTCAGATTAAAGCCTTCTTTGGACCGGAGCAGTGAAAGCAAGAGGCTCATTTAGGTTTAAATATATGTGTGTGGCTTTCATGCGCTTGTGGTTGCTATTTCCTTGTCCTCACTTAGATGGTTTGTTATATATATGATGGATCCAATAGGAATAAATAAACACAGCCAAATCCATGCGATCCAAGTAGCAGACAGACGGCTTCGTTTATGCAGCCAAACTCTTCAGAAGTATTTCCAAGGAGTGGCCATGTGTATTGGCTGAAGAGAAAACAGGCTAAAGGTGAACAAAATCCATTTTTGTAGCTCCCAAATCATTTCAGCAGTTGTATGAAGTCTATCCTGAGACCCGTGCATATGTGTTTGTGCATGCATACACTCATACACCAAAGACTGTAGAGTGAAGAAATCAAATGAAACTAAAATTAGTACAGTATGGCAATATGTATTACCAAAATAATGCTTAGGATCATTCAATGGAGATAGGAACCTCACACAGGGGGTGGAGGGAATGCCAGAAACCTAACCTTTCCAAGTCATGTAGGATTTTGTAATTTCCTAATTTGGAATAGAATAGAATTCTTTATTGGCCAAATGTGATTGGAAACACAAGAAATTTGTCTTGGTGCATACTCTCTCAGTGTACATAACAGAAAAGATACACTCGTCAAGAATCATAAGGCACAACACTTAATGATAGTCATAGGGAACAAATAAGCAATCAAATCAGTGGTGGGTTGCTCCCAGTTTGGTTTGGTCCTTGCGAACTGGGAGAAATGGTGGCAGGAGGCTCCGCCCAGCCAGCCAGATGTCATCACAGCTGATCTGTGCATGCACAGAAGCATCTGCAGATGTGCAAAAGTCGTGTGTGTGCTCCCGTTGCAAACTGGTAGTAAAGGTAAGTGGAGTGAATATTCTTAAAATGCCAAACTATAATTGTGTCAGGATAACAACTTATTAGCAATATTCTAATTCAGTTAGGAGAGGAAGCAGAAGAAAAATAGCACAATAAGGTACAATGCTACAAGCACAGACAAGGTAGTATGGGTGGCTTTAGCAGCCTACCATCTAAAGCTATAAAAGTATGAGCCAATGCCTGGTGCTCATTCATTTACTGTCAGGAGGCTTAATCCTGTCCAATGTATGCAGAATTTAAAAGTAAAGGCTGCCTTGAGCCCATATTTAGAATGTTAAGAGCTGAGCTGAGCTTCTATTATCTTGGCAGGAAATGAAAGATTCCATTAACACAAGAAAACAGTTAGAGCCTGTGAGTGGCAGCATTGAAAGATTGAGAACTGAGAAAGTAAATGAAGCCCAAAGCAGCATCCAGGTTGACACCCCAAAAGATAAGCTCTTAAAGAGATTAATGAAGTGATAAATCTTGCTGGCCGGTTGCTGATACTAGTGTCAGGAAGCCTGTCACACCCTTCAGCCCCCCCTCCCACCCAACATTGTCCATTTATGGAACTGAAGTTATAGGAGCAACTTCAAGAAATGCCATCAAAAGTCAGAAGCACTTCAGACATATGCAAAGTGCTTTGAAAATTTGTTGGTTCTTAGCAGCTGCACTCCTGAAGCTGCTTGGATACAACAATTTAATTGCCACTTCCATCAAAACAAATAATGCAATAAGAGCTTTTCACAGCTTAAGAGATAGACCCAGAGGCATCAAGGAAGAAGCAAAACCAAAGAATGACTTCTTTAAATCTGGACCAACCTGGAAGAAAGTTTTATTTACCAGTCTAGTCAGTTTCAGTAGATTTATTTTGTCAGCTTTAGTCCTTGGGAAGAGAAAGGGATTGGTTCAGTATAGAAAGGAATAAACTGACAGAACTGCATACATTAAAAACAGGAATTTGTAGCCCAGCTGATAGTGTGGGGAAGAATGTCTGTATGCAAGTGACTGCTTGACTAATTGACTGACTATATAGGATATAGAATTATGAACTACTAAGATTTGTTTTGAGTTATAAAGCTATAAACTAAGCAAGTAAGCAAGTACACAGAGTCTTTTAGAATGGAGAGCTGCAAAATTTAAATTTAATATTAAATAGAAGCAGCAACAACAAAAACAATAGCCAGATAAAAACTTCAAGCTATGCATGCCTGAAGTTACCAAGAAGTTGTAAATTACAAATAAGGTACAAATAAATCAGCATCAAGATTAGGAAAAGCCCCAATGGGGAAAGTGATGCAACAATCCAGGGATGGTTCAGTGGCAACACATATTTGGAACAATCTTGTTATAGTCCAGGCTATAAGAGGTCCTGCAGCTGCAAAGTCCTAAGCTATAAGCTGCTGTCCACTGAAAAAGCCTTATGGCACACTTTGTTGGGAACATGTGATAGGCATATTGGCCTGACACCTACTGAAAAGGGTGGCTGCCAGTTGTTACACAAATTGAGACATGCAAGGATGGCTTCCTGGAAGAATAGGTCCCTGTGGAGAGAAACTAACATAACATAAACCTTAGTGGTTTATGAAGTTAACATGGACTCCCATAGTAAGCAAAGCAGAACGGGAACACAGATAAACCTAGGTCCAGTGTTTCTCAATCTTACTAATTTTAAGATGTGTAGACTTCCATTTCCATTCTGGGAATTGAAGTCTACACATCTTAAAGTTGCCAGAGTTGAGAAACACTGCCTAGGTCTCTTAGAAGGCAAATATGGGTGGGAATTATACTACCACACTAATTATAAATACCCCAAGTTTAGGATTTATCATCCTATCTGCCTGTATCTATTATCATAAATCCAACTACAATATGGAACAAATTATTTTAAGTTGGCAATATATATTACCTGTGCTTTTACTATTTTTAATGGGGTAAGTTTTAGCATTCCTCCTTCAATGTAGTTCCTCTTTCTCTTCTTCTAAATCAGTCAAAAGAGCCAGTAATCCAGATGGTCAAGAAGTAATGGCAATCTTATATTATTCAACTTTTTCAGCTTTAGCATATCTGTCTAAGAAAGGACAACCAGAACTATCCATGGCATTGTCAGAGTAGCTCCCCCACATAATTGCATAAAGGCATACAGATAGTCCTCAACTTATGATAATTTGTTTAATAACCATTGAAAGTTATGATGGTGCTGAAAAAAGTGATTTACAACCAACCTTCACAATTATGACCATTGCAGTGTCTCCAGGTCACATGACCAAAATACAGGTTCTTCACAAGTGGCAAATATTTATGATGATTGTAGCATCTTGGGGTGACATGATCACAATTTGAGATCTTCCCAGAGGGTTACTTACAAGCAAAGTCAATCAGGAAGGCTGGATTCATTTGATTCTGGAGTTAAAAAAGGTTGTAAAAGTGATCATGGTTCAATTAATGACCACATTGCTTAGCAATGGAAGTTCTGGGCCAAATTGTGGTTGGAAGTTAAGGACTATCTGTAACAGTGAGGGCGTACCTAAGCTAGAATGACAGGAGAACCATTACAACACAGATAAATGTAAATTTTGCATGCGGTTGGTCCTAAATTCAATTATCAACATTTACATATCTGTATCTGCCTTGCCCAAATAGGGCTAGGAAAACTCTAGTTTGAAATGAGTAATATTGGATTAGTTGGACAAATGGTGCAACTCAATACAAGGCACAGCTCTGTCATCCTATGATGGCCTGTGACATTTACAGTGGAAATTGTTGCTTCAGTTTCTAAGCCACATTTTTCATTATGAGCAAGTGCTGCAATTAAGAGCTGAAGAGAGTCAGAAAATTCTGTCAAAACAACAATGAAAAGACTACAATATAACAGATTTTATATTGTTATATAAACAGTTTCTTTTTACAACTGTTCCATTCTAAAGTTTCTGAGATAAACTCTGCCTCTTAAAAATTGTTTTTGTCTCTGCAAGGCTGACTTGAACAACTTCAATCCAATAATATCATATGAAATTAGGAGGTTTCAAGTTTAGAGAATGAAAAAATTTACCCAGAAGGGGAAATCAACATTTGGAGTGTGAAAAGCTACATTTGTTGATATAATATGTTGTGTTTAAGGCTTAAGCTTCTTAATTAACTCTCAAAAGAGAACAATATTTTTACCCATTTCTAATCTAATTATACTTTATTGTTGAGAACCTCAGTCTCAGAGTAGAGAAAACGAATGGTTAAATGGAGCAGAAGAAGGAAAGTTGCATTAATTCTTTTCAGCAAACACAAATTGCACAGTGTTTGCTCCCCAAACATTATAGCTAATTAGACTTCTCAAAGATAAACACTACTTTGGAAGTATCAGGTTTAAGCTACATTCCTGGTTTGGTTACATATGAATAAATTATGGCAAAATCAGTAGTCCTAAATTAAACAGTAATATATTTATCAAGTGCAGAATTTAGTTGATTAATAAAGTGAGTTTTGATCGATCAATTAAAATTGAAATCAAGTTGTGCTGGAAGATTATAGGCTAATGCAAATTTCTGGAAAGTGGTACAAACAAGGAGAAAAAGGGGATTTGACAGAGACAAAATTCAAAGTTATGCTATTGGTTCCAAATCAAGAACTCTAAACCATTTATTTGTGCTGTTACTTGTTAATTTATTTATTTATTTAGATTTATATGCCGCCCTTCTCCCGAAAGACTTGGGGCAGCTCACATAGGTTAAAAAACAG
>JANHFM010005367.1:51310-65224 GCA_032468115.1 Grayia smithii | reverse complement strand
GTACACCGAGAGAGTATGCACCAAGACAAATTCCTTGTGTGTCCAATCACACTTGGCCAATAAAGAATTCTATAATCCATCCATGTCAAACGTGCGGTATCACGTTGCTGTCGTGACGTATCACAGCATTTTTCCCCTTTGCGGAATCGGGGTGGTGTGGCCTGTATGTGACGCATCCAGCCCACAGTCCGCCAGTTTGACATTCCTGATCTATGTCTATATCAGGGGTCTCCAACCTTAGCAACTTTAAGCGTGGCGGACTTCAACTCCCAGAATTCCCCAGCCAGCTAAGTCCGCCAGGCTTAAAGTTGCTAAGGTTGGAGACCCCTGGTCTATATCACTGTGTCTATCTCTGTGTATATCTATATATCAATCTATCATCTGTCTGTCTGTCTGTCTGTCTGTATATATATCAATTATCTATCTATCATCTATCTATCATCTCTATCACCAAATTCACCTACCAATCTGTCTTCCATGTTCTCTACATTTAAAAGCCAAAACATAGTTTTGCTTAATGTTGTTTGACAATCCTGAGAGATTCCCCCATGTAGATTATGAAGTTTGAATAGGTATCTTTATAAAAGAAAACCCTACACCAGGCTGATGTATTGTGCAAAACCTCAAAAGAAAACTTTTAATTGCTTTAAGCAGATGGTAATATTGCCTGATTTACATCGACACAGATTTTTCACCTTCTGTACCATTTTTCCGTGGGAAAAAAAAAAGGCAGTGACTCCTTTGAGTCAATCTGAACATCTCCGGGAAGTTTTCTTGCCAGGAGACGGTGGCTTTCTGTTATTTTCCTCCCAAATTGTTTTTCCTCTATTTTCTCCACTAACCTCTGGCCCTGAGATTTCTCTGGTGGTTTTTCTAGCCAAGTGTTAACCATTTGCTGTGCCTCCAGCTCTTCCTTTCTAAATGAGTGCTTTAATACAAGTGGCCACCAGATGCTGCTTAAACCCCGTGCGAGGCATCACGAATCATTCAGTATGGTAAATTCTAAGTGTGTGTCCAAAATTGCTTTCGATCCTTTGGGTATTTAGGGATTTAGAATCACAAATTGAAGGGATGGGAGATCTCGTGGAGGACAATTGGTAGTAGTTTAGAAGTATGGGGTCTTCACCATCATATATATTTTAACTCATTTATTGAATATAATTACATCATGGTCATATACATGGGCCTGGGCAACTACCTAGAGGGATGCGGTGACATTGGCTAAGACGCTGAGCTTGTCGATCGAAAGGTCAGCAGTTCAGCGGTTCGAATCCTTAGTGCCGCACAACGGGGTGAGCTCCTGTTACTTGTCCCAGCTTCTGCCAACCTAGCACTTCAAAAGCACATAAAAAAATGAAAGTAGAAAAATAGGGATCACCTTTGGTGGGAAGGTAACAGCATTCTTTGTGCCTTTGGCATTTAGTCATGCCGGCCACATGACCATGGAGACGTCTTCAGATAGCGCTGGCTCTTCGGCTTTGAAACGGAGATGAGCACTGCCCCCTAGAGTCAGGAATGACTAGCACATATGTGCGAGGGGAACCTTTACCTTTAGGTAGAAAAAACTTGTTTTAAAAATATAATATATTATAAAAATGACAGAGGTACTTCAAAGGCAAATTTCTGATCTTCTAGTTTCCTCCTTTTTTACAATGGAATATATGAATGCTGCTGATTAGTGGGGAAATAAACATCTTCAATTTTGCACAACCTCGAGTATTTAATATGTACTAAAAATGTTTCCAAAAGGACTGTAATTGAAGAGTTGGTCGATTTGTTTGAGTGGGAGAAAGTAATCAGTGGGTTAGATTAAATATCTGTATTTCAAGGGAGCTGAGTATGTCAGAGTGGGTTTTTTCAAAGCCATTGATAAATAACAATGAACTGCCTTCTCAAGAATAATGGGAGAAAGAAACACTTCCAACCCTGACATTTATTTGTTTGTGTATGTCTCTTTGTGCGTAGGTGTGTGTGGATGTTCAGCCTTCATTTTAATGCTGTATTTAAAAACTATGGGGAAGAATTCAGAACTTTTCCATATAACTTTTAACTGGATCTTGACACAGAACAACATTATTGGTCCCCAGCCTCTGTTACCTATTGTGATTAGCAGTCATTTGTGAATGATTTATGGATGTATTGTATTTCAGTTTTTTTGGGTCCCCGGAAGAGCATATTTATGTGGTAATAATACAGTTTAAAGCAATCATTGCAGAACAATAAAATGCCATTATATGAAAAGTTTACTACTAGTAGTAATAATAGTAATATACAGCAGGTAAATTCACAATAAAGCATGCAGCAAAACAATATTAAATCTGTTTTATATTAGCTTCCTTTCCGCAGTTCCCCTAGTGGAAGGAAGCGTGTTTGGTTCATTCTGATTGGCTAGCTGTTTTGACAGCCAATATAAAAGGAGCTGTCAAATGGGGCCGTGCTGTTCTGTCAGTGTTAGAACCATTGCTCGTGCCAATAAATGTTAACAGTTGACAGGTCTGTCTCGCCTCAGTTATTGCCACATTCATGCCAAACGGACAGAACACTGGCAACTAGGACTGGGAGAAGGCACTGAGGGAACAGACACCGTGGAAATGCTCAAAAGACCAGGCACTAGAGCACGGAGTTTTTTTCTCTCTTCTTTCGGCCAAACGGTGGTCTTCAAATAGGTCTATAAATTCCTCATGTCTGAGGAAACAATGGCAGAAACAGCACACCACGGTAATTTTCCACCGTTTAACCCTGTTGTCGAGACTTGGGAAGCATATGTGGACAGGTTTGAGTGTTTCCTCATAGCTAATGCCCTCACAGGGTTATCCTCTGAGAGAAAGCGTGCCTATTTCCTCAGCTTCTGTGGAGCGGAGATGTTTGAAACGGTGTGAACACTTATGTCCCCTCTATCAGTTCATGACGGCTCCTGGGAGGATTTTATGGCCAAACTTAAAAGACACTATGCTCCGGCTCCCTCGAGAATAGCCTGCCGCCAGGTTTTTGATCATAGAGATCAGGCTGAGGGGGACACCATCAATCAGTATGAAGCTGCTTTAAGGAAGGCTGCACTGTATTGTGAGTTCCAGAATCTCAACGATTATCTTTTGGACAGATTAGTGAGTGGGGTCAGGGATGAAAGACTCAAATGTCTTTCCCTGACCTAACATTTTATTCTGCTCTGAATGTGGCTTGTGCTGCTTATCTGGCTGCTCAATCTGTGGCTGAAATGCAATGGAACCACAGCAATATTCAGCCATCAAAAACAGCTGTCCATTACAGTGGGCCCACCTCAGATTTTGACTCTGATGAGGAGTCTGATGTTTATCACCTTAAAGAGGCAGGGATGAAGAAAGGCCAACTGGGCAATACAAATTACTGGGGTGATTGTAGAGGTTGTGGAGGTTGTCATTCCAGATCAGAGTGTAGATTCAGGGATGTGATTTGCCGTCGCTGCGGGCAGAGAGGTCACCTGGCTAGGGTATGCCTGTCTGGACAGAGAGCTCCAAATTCACCACCTAAGCAGGCATTCCATATGAGAACACCTCAGAAACCACAAAGGGCTAGAGATGACTGCTATACCATTTTTCAGGACCAACCCAAGAAGGAGGCTTCCTCTCTTCAAACTGCGCATTCTTTGAAACAGAAAATTTCCATGACAGTTAGACTTGAGGGTGCGTTGTGTCCAATGGAAGTGGACACAGGCTCTGCCACATCATTTCGTGGAGCACGTTGAAACGATTAGTCCCTAAGATTGCAAAGAGATGCCTGAAACCATGTGATCTTGTGTTGCGGGACTATCAGGGTCACCCTATCTCCATCGTGGGCAGTTCTGGGAAGTTTTGGGTCCAGTTCAAGACATTTTCTGGCGCCTGCCATTTGTGGTGGTAGAAGGGGCTTTGCCCAGCCTTCTGGGTCTAAATTGGTTTGATGCATTGGGATTGACTTTGTGTGGTGTTAACACAGTTGACTCCACAGATGTGGAGTCCTTACTTAAGGAATTTCCCACTGTTTTCGATGGTAAGCTAGGGACTTATACAGGGAAACCTGTCTCTTTCAACCTGGATCCTGCCATCGCCCCACGTCGACTCAAGTCTCGCCCTGTGCCATTTGCATTGAGACCAAAGGTGGACGCAGAACTGGATAGGCTTATTGATCAAGGAATCCTTGAGCCAGTGGACTATTCACAATGGGAAACACCCATTGTGACCCCGATTAAAGCTGATGGATCTGTCCGCATATTTGCAGATTATAGGGCAACACTGAACCGCGCATTACAAGCTCATACCTACCCAGTGCCAGTCGTCCATGTAAGTCATCTCTTACATTCCTTGGGAGATGGCTCCATTTTTGCTAAATTGGACCTAGCACAGGCGTACCAGCAGTTGCCTGTTGATGATGCCCCATGGCGGATGCACAGATGATCGTAACCCATAGGGGCGCTTTTCGTTGCCGCCGCCTCCAATTCGGAGTAAGTGTGGCCCCGGGATTGTTCCAGAGCATGATGGAACGGTTGCTACAGGACATTCCTGGGGTCATCCCCTACTTAGATAATGTGTTAATCTCTGCTGCGAACAGACTGGAATTGTTCTTCCAGTTACGACAAGTCCTTCAACAGTTTCAATGGGTAGGACTCAAGGTGAAGCATGACAAATGCTACATTGCGGTATGCCAAGTAAAGTTTTTGGGATTCCTCATTGACAGTTCAGGTATACACCCCACAGCTGTTAAAACACAGGCTATTTTGGAGGCACCTCAACCTACATGTAAGCTAGAGTTGAAAGCCTTTTGGGGCCTTTTAAACTTTTATGCTATTTTCTTGTCGCTTAAGGTCTCTGTTGCAGAACCTTTTCATAGGCTTTTAGATGTTAAAGCCCTTTGGCGCTGGGGTGCGAGGGAGGCTGCTGCTTTTAAGGCAGTTAAACACTTACTTAGCTCTAACGCAGTCCTCATGCAGTATTGCGAACACCTGCCTCTTCAAGTAGCATGTGATGCATCCCCCTATGGGATTGGGGCCGTGCTTAGTCATGTTCTGCCAAATGGCACTGAGGCTCCTGTGGCTTTCTTTTCTCGCACCCTGGCTGCTGTAGAGAGACACTATAGTCAGTTGGACAAGGAGGCTTTGGCCTTGGTGGCAGGAGTTAAAAGATTCCACCATTATCTATATGGCCGTAAATTCACCCTCATTACAGATCATAAGTCACTATTGGGGCTTTTGGCAGGTGATCACCAGACACCCCAAATGCTGTCCCCCAGGTTGACCAGATGGACTGTGTTTCTGGCCGTCTATGATTACACCTTGTCATACTGCCCGGGCAAACACATTGCTCATGCTGATGCCCTAAGTTGCTGTCCCCTTCCCAGGGTAGCTGAAGACCTCACTCCTGTTTGTTCAGTGTTGCTGATAGAGACCCTGCCACTACCGGTGACAGCTGCTGATATTGCCAGACATTCCGCACGGGATCAGGTAATTGCCCAAGTCTTGGACTGGGTTCAGAGAGGTTGGCTAATGGGCCTGGTAAGCTCGGAATTCCAACCGTATAAGGCTAGACAACATGAGCTGACTGCACAGAAGGGTTGTTTATTATGGGGGCATCGAGTGGTAGTGCCTCCTCCTTTCTGCCACTCTCTCCTTAAGACCTTGCACCAGGGACATCCAGGGATAATTCGTATGAAGTCCCTGGGGAGGAGCTACCTATGGTGGCCCGGTTTAGATCAGGCAATAACAGAATGGGTGTCCAATTGTCACCAATGCCAAGAGACCAGGCTCCTACCTCCAAAAGCGCCTGCCAGGGAGTGGGAAGCCCCTATGGCCCCCTGGTCGCGAATCCATCTAGATTTTGCAGGGCCGTTCCAGGGGCAGGTATTCCTAGTTGTAGCTGATGCATTGTCTAAATGGGTGGAAATAGTACTAATATCATCGACCACCTCTGAGGCAGTTGTTAAGGTTTTACGTAAGATGTTTTCCACCCATGGATTACTGGACATAGTGGGTCCGATAATGGACCACAACTAATGTCTGTGTCCTTTGAAACATTCCTAGCAAGGCTGGGAATCCGACATGCCCTAACCTCACCATTTCATCCAGCATGTAATGGCCTTGCTGAACGAGCAGTCCATTCAGTGAAGGAGGCACTCACTAGGATGGGCTCTGGTGGGTGGCAAGAGAGGATTGCTGATTACCTATTAGTACAGCACACTACACCATGCCCACTGAAATATAAAAGCCCCGCAGAACTTTTAATGGGGAGGAGGTTGAGGACCACCCTAAACAGGTTACACCCATTATATTCACCCTCAAAACCGCTGGACTCCACTAGACCAACACGATCATTTAATATAGGAGATCCTGTATATGCCCAGAATTATGGGGGCCATCCCCTGTGGGTGCTGGCAGGATAGCAGATGTCACTGGTCCCTGCTCATATAGGGTTAGGATGGATGATGGAAAAGAGTGGCACCACCATTGTTCTGTGCGATGGCCACCAGAGGGGACTGTGGAAACTCTTGGCCAACCACAGATATGAGTATTGAGAACGATCCTGAGAATTGACCGTTTATGCAGGATACTACATCTCCAAGTCAGCCGCCGAGGGGTTCAGAGGCTGATTCTCAAAGCAGTCCGCAGGAGGGGTCCTCAAGCCAACCTGGAAATGCAGCAGTGGCTGAGCCCCGCAGGTCTGGATGAGTCCGCAGACAACCAGCATATTTCAACGACTACGCACGCGTGAACTAGGTGGGAAGGAGTGTTGTTGTGTATTAGCTTCCTTTCTGCAGTTCCCCTAGTGGAGGGAAGTGTGTTTGGTTCATTCTGATTGGCTAGCTGTTTTGACAGCCAATATAAAAGGAGCTGTCAAACGGGGCCATGCTGTTCAGTCAGTGTTAGAGCCGTTGCTTGTGCCAATAAACGTTAACAGTTGACAGGTCTGTCTCACCTCAGTTATTGCCACACTCATGCCAAACGGACAGAACAAAATCTAAAACTACTCTTTAAAATATATGAAAATAAAATATATCATTGTTGTGCCAAAATAAGGATAAAATAAGTGCCAGGTAAACCTATTTAGGAAAGAAAATCCCATCAGTGAAGTGTTATTAAAAAAAGTCATTTCTGTTAGAGCCATTCACATTGTTTCCTTGATAGAAAAGTATAGTTTGGATAAGAAAATAATCTCTTCCTTCTCCCTCCTGTTACAGCATTGATGGGAAAGAGAAGGGAAATGAGCAGTGGTGGAATTCAAATAATTTAACAACTGGTTCTCTGCCCTAATGACTGATTGGGTGGGCATAGCCATAGTGGGCATGGCCAGGGTGTGGGATAGGCAGCACTTGGCCTCCTGCACTCCTCTGGGAGCAAAGACAGGCTGTGTGGGGGGGACGTGCCACCTCCTCCATGCTCCATTTTGGGCCTAATAGGCCTCCCTGAAGCCTCCTGGGAGCAAAAAAGGGCTGTGGACGGTGTCACACACACCCCACCCTGTTTTGGGTTGGGCCTAGGAGGCCTCCCTGCACTTACCTGGGAGCCAAAATGGTGTGTGTGGGAACTCCTGGAAGGGGTGGGACAGGGCGGGGCCAGCCAGCAATTTAACTACCGGTTTGCCTGAACCAGCCCAAACTGGCTGAATCCCACTACTGGAAGTGAGGCCATTCCAGCTTCTGTCTTCTAGTCAGAGAAGCCACTCACAGTTCTTGAGCTGCAATCTCAACCCATCTGGACATATCACACATGAGCATCCTTACACACCTTTAGGCAGTTTAGGCCCTGTGGGTTGTAAGGGGCTGTTCTATTTTTTTGGCCTAGACAGTGAGTAGGCCATGTTACAGCTAAGAAAACATGGTCTCTTTTATGGAGCATGGCTGCTAGTTGTTATTTTTGTTGTAATCATATACTTTTGCTTTTTAAAATATATATATATAGTTTTACTGGAAAATTTAATAAAATTTAGATGTGAAATACTGTCTCCTTTGTTGAATGGCAAGAAAGGTTAATTGCTTGGATAGCTTTCCATAGAGCCACTGGGTTACAGATTAGCAAATCCAGGACACTTATATAAGGAGATATTTGTTATTCAGACATTGAGTCCTATATAAGACATATTACATAGTTAAAAGCCACATACATTGAATATGAGTAGCTTGAGGACATCAAATTCTGCTTCTGATACATGTGCATTCATTTGCAGATTTGTTAAAAAAAAACCTTTTATATTGATGCAATATACAGACATGCCTGGGGGTTAAATAAAAAACACAGCTCAGTGACTAAACACATACCCTGTTTGCAGAAAACTGCATATTTTATGATATCTCTAGATAAAGTTGGAAAATATTGTCTGAAACCTTGGGTAGACCACACATGAAAACAATATATTAAGAATGATTGAACTTTAAATAATTAATTGGAACGTTTATATTCTTCCTATACAATATGAATCTCTGGGTTATGTATAACGTGAATTAGTAGTAGCAACCATAAAAAACTTGCAAGTTCTGCACAGATTTTTACCAAACGAAATCTTGAATGAATTATCTCGAAGGAGTGGGAACCTAACATCTGTCAATACTTATAGCTTTTATATGTGTGAATTCAGAACAACCCCTCTATTATAAATAATTGATAAAATCTCATCCTTCATCTATATCACCCATTTCCTTAGATATATTTAATTTTAGAAGCACAGGGTTATGAGGCTTCAACTTGTGATCCTTTTTTTCTCCAAAAAAAAAAAAGATTCTGGCATTTTAGAGAATGGGTTATTGTGACAAGATCAGTCCAATTCACAAACCACATAAATTCGATATAAAAAGGTTACCACCACCCGTGTCCATTCCTAAAACAAAATGGATTTTAGAAGTGCTTTGTTAAAGTCTTCTTAAAAAGAAAAAAAAAATAAGCTGTCAAATACAATATATAGCTTGTCCTCTTTCACACCTTCCTGCAGGAGCTTTTGCAATTAGCTCCAAAATAATCTTGGCCCAGCAGTGTCAGCCTCTTTCTTAATTGTTCTCTAAGGTTTTGTAAGGTCTCTGCCTTTTGACATTAAAAAGATCAGCCTGGTGAATCTGACTTGAAAGAGGGCTCAGTAATTTGTTAACTCAAGCTTTTAATTAGTGTAAGCGAGCACTTTAGGCTATTTTTAATATAAGCTGTTTTAGGGAACAACTTGAGATACTGCTTATGAAAGACAATTAAAACTGAGTGAAGAATGTGAACACAGTTATTGACCAAGTCATATAACATTGTTTTCTATCCCTGATTGTCCAATGTTGCAGTGTTACAAAATCAATGTGCAATGGCATTATTTTCTTTTATAAAAATATCTAAGGTCTTGTGGAGTGTTTTAATACTAATACAATTATGCCAGCCTAATGCTTTTGTGGAATTGAACCCATTTCAGCAAAAAGATGCAATGGTACCCCACATTAGCCCTGTCTCTTAAAGATTCATCAATTAGCTGATGTTTCAAAATACTGCATTTTTCGGTATATAAGACACACTTTCTCCCACCCCAAAAGTGGGTGGAAATGTCTTGCACCTTATAGAGCAAATGTTGCCGAAGCACCGCCCACCCCCCACCTTTTGGCGTCTGCCTCCCAGCAATTTGCCTTCTTGCAGCAAACAGGAAACAGCCTGGTCAGCTTCAGCACAGCCTGATTTACCATGAGCAGCTGATTGGAAGTTGGATCAGACTCCTGGAATACCACCTATCAGCTGTTCCATTTTCAGCTTCCCACACCCCATTTTCAGCCCATTCCAGATGGCAGGGATACATGGAGGCAGTGATGGGTCAATGGCAGCAATGGGTGGTGGTGATCCCCGCAGCCTGGAACAGCTAATAGGCGGTATTCTGGAAGGCCAATCCAACTGCCAATCAGCTGCTCATGCTAAATCAGGCTGTGCTGAAGCTGACCAGGCTGTTTGCTGCAAGGAGGCAAATTGATGGAAGGCAGAGGCGGATTTTTTTTCTTGTTCTCCTCTGCAAAAGTTAGGCACGTCTTATAGTCCAGAGCATCATATAGTCCGAAAAATACGGTAGTATTTTTTTCCAAGTAACAGTGATGGGCAGATCAATATAAAGCAATATTACTCCAATCAATATAATAGTATTATTGTTACTAATACAACAAATAATAAAGATTGCACAGACCAATTACAAATAATGGCATGAAAAGCAGCAACGATGGTGTGTTGGAATACCTGCAAGAAATATTATTTCCTGAAAGCAGTAATTGGACAAGTAATAGAAAACGAAGAAGCTAAAGTGCTCTGGGACTTTAGAATTCAAACAGACAAATACATGGCACATCACACACCAGTCTTAACAATTCTTGATAAAAATCAAAACAAAATCTGGATAGTGGATGTTGCAGTACCAAGAGACAGCAGAACAGAAGAGAAAGAATTGAAGAAAATCAGAAATACAAAGACTTCAAAATAGAAATAGAATAAAAACCATAGTACCAATAGTAATAGGTGCCTTGGGTGCAATTGCAAAACAACTGGCACACCACTTGAACACTATCAACATTGACAAAATTACCATCAGTCAATTGCAAAAATTGCAGCTTTGCTTAAAACAGCATTTAACAATTTCAAACAACATATGCCTATCCTATGTCCTTGGGAAGTACTTATGTAGATGGATACAAATGCCAGATCCAATCTAAACATTTGGTTGATTTTTGAAAGAACCATAACAATGATACAAAATGACCATCTCTTTATCATCTGTAATTATTCAATTTTCTCTGTAAGAGCTATTGTTTTGAAAATGATGTAGAAGAACTGATTTGGACCTTACATGGCCAACCATTTTGCGATTCAAGCAGCCCATCTTCTCAAAGCTTCCACATGAGAGTCAAACAAAACAAAATGCAGGACTCTCAAGAATTCATCCAGTAGTGTGACTTTGTATTTTTTCCAGGCTCGCACAATTAGAAAAATACTGGGTTATCCCAATGAATAATAGAGATGCATGCTATTCTGTCTCATATGAGATCCAAAATTAACCAGATAATTTTCAAAAAATGTACATTGTACTGCTACATATAAAATGGCACATTTCCTTGATGGATTTTTTAAAATCTATATCTTATAGCATTTATTTAAGGGGTGAGGTTGTAAATCTTTTAAAATGGTAAGAAGTAAAAGATACTATTTTCTCATTTTAGCTAGAACATAAATTTGGATATATATGTTGTCCAAAATGCAAGGTATCCAAGATGAAACTTGGATATTGAAATTTAATATCTGTGTATCAACATTTTCCAATGATATCCCAATGTGTGTTGGCAGTCTCACATATTGCAAACCAAGATGTAGTAAGAAAGAATGTATCTGAGATGTTCATACATTTGAATCAATGTTAAGACATTTATAGGAGTTAGCTAAATTCATCTTTATATTCATATGTGTAAGGAAAATGGGAGAGAGTTACACACAAACATTATTTAGAAATATAAGGGTGCTCATTTTAACAAAAACTCTATATTACTAATAAGATGATAGATAGATGATAGATAGATAGATATAGATACAGTTCGCTCTCTCTCTTCAAGAGAGTTAGAAGTCCAAGCAGCACATTATCTTTATTTTTTTTTCATTTTTATAGCTACCTGCCACTAACCATATCTCCCAAAAGAGGTTTTTGTTTCCTTCCTTTCTCCACTTTAACTGATTTCATGAAGCTTTTGATCTACTTGTGATTAGGTATTACCGGAAAAGAGTATGGCTACATAGAACTTCACTTGAAATTGAGGTTGCAGCTAATAGTTTGGATCAAATTATAAACTCAATGAAGCAATCTTACCTTTAAAAAGGTGAGTTTATTTCTCCAGTGATAAAATGCAAGGTGAAGTTATCAACTGTGTCTTTGATGATACTGTCTCTGCTTGGTAACTTCATTACTCCCCAGAGATAAAGGATTTCAGAGCAGTTTTCAACTGACATTAAAAAAAAGTCAGGAAAAAGAAAGAAAATGGATTGTGAGATCTCTGTATACAACAAATCTTGACAACCTGTTCCATTTATTTTGTGACCTGATTTCCATTTATTTTGTGACAGATAAAAACAACCTGCACCAGTATTAGTTGTAAAAGCCCTAGGTATATCTAAATATAGGCTACTGTTTCCCATATTACTCTTCACACTTAGAAAAATCAGATATTTTTTACATACTAGGCCACATAAAGCTTTTGTATCAGTGAATTGTCAAATAAAGTGAACTGTAGAGACAAATGTCCAAAAGCCTTATCAGATGTATCTATAATATTTCCATTAGGCCAATTTTATATAAACCAGATCTGATCCAAATGTTATTTTCTAATGATTCCTTTTAGAATTAAGGAATCCTGATTAGATAAATAATCTAAATGAGGCATTTATTTATGAATATTGTATCCTGCCCCAGATTAGATAACTGAGAAAGTCTGGGAAGCTAACACAAGCATGCATAAATTAAATTAAATTAGTAAATGACAAGTAATAAAAATGATGATAAATCAAAAATGTCTGTGATGGCCACTGCCGTTCAACTAGGATCAAACACTTGTTAAAATAAAATCCATTTATCTTGTTTGCAAAAAAACAAGACAAGTTGGAGCTGCACCAAAAAAAAAAAGTTATTTTTACAAAATCCAACTATGTGTGCCTTTCAAGGAGGTGGGACATTTTCTTAATGATCAGACAAGATGATTGATTTAATTCTAGCTGGCTGTTGCCTAATATATTTTGCTGCTCCACTATAAAGGGTGATAGCAGGTACTTTGAATTGATCTGGGAAGTCTACAGATAAAAACTTCAGAACTGATGTTATATGACAGGTAACCTGCCAGCAATCAAACTGCCACTGCTTAGACAACATAGTCTAGTATTTATCAGGACATAAGCTATCATCACTAGGATTTCCTGATCCCCAAGTAGAGTTGCATTTGATGCACCAACTGGAGCTAGCTGAAAGTCCTCCTAGCCTCCAGCTTTTATCACCTGCTTAAGCAAGAACTTGAAGTCTTGAAGGATATCTCAAATGATTACTTATATAGTCATTTCCTGGTGTTAGTTATTTAATGATTTACCCAGTCACTCCCTCTCAAATAGCAATTCTGACTTGGAAGGTCTTGTTTCATCCTGTCTAGATTTAGATCTGTCTAGATTTCATTCTGTCTAAAACCACTAGTTCGGGACTTCTATCCTCAAATGTGGCCAAAATAAAACTAGGTGTCATCCAGGGGTGGGTTCTACTTACCTGTCCTACCGGTTCTAAAGGTGCACGCGCTTTGCGCGTGGTTGGGGTGCGTGGAGTGCGCATCCGGCATGCGTGCTTCACACACGCGCGTGCCAGACAGGTGCTCCTACACATGCGCAGAAGCTTTTTTTGGACAAAAAAATGTCAAAATTTTTTTTTCTGTGCATGTGCGCAAGCGCGCTCTGCACGCTTCACGACTGGGCTGGTAAGTACGGGCACGTGGGGTGTGTGTGCGGTCCGGGACATGTAGAAACGGTTCGGTGACGTCACAGTGTCACCACTACCAGACCGCGCGAACCGGACCGAACCGGGAGCAACCCACCACTGGTGTCATCCATATATTAATATCACTTCACTTGATGGATAGCCTTCTCCAGTGGTATCACAGTCTCAAGGGCCTCCCCTCCCATATGGCCACTGACTGAAACTGCCCATTTATGTGATGGAACCATTATAACATGATGTCTAACTCCTAATCCTTAGATGAAGTTTAGAAGGATACCATGATTAATGGTCTCTAATATTCCTAAAACGAATAATATGAACAAGGGGAGAAACCCAACTGAAAATCTTTGGAGACGACTAAAGAAACTTGTTAGTCAGAAGTGACTCAGCAATAAAACCCAGTTAATAGAAGCAATCATTCAATCTTGGTTTCACATTATAACAGCTGCAGAACTAAAAG
>JANHFM010005367.1:0-15352 GCA_032468115.1 Grayia smithii | reverse complement strand
TTTTTTCTTATTTTCCTCCCCAAAAACTAAGGTGCGTCTTATACTCCGGTGCGTCTTATACTCCGAAAAATATGGTACTTAGCTATAGATTATGCCTTGATTAACAGGGATAATGATTGGCAATGTGAAAATGTTGGATAAATACAGAACCTGGTGTTTCACAGGCACAAACATGAAAATATCAAAACCTATATTTAAGGATCAGAAATAGATTCTGAAATGAGAGGGCTGCTAAGCAACAGACTGAATGTTTCTGCTCCAAGCCATGAAGTCTGTGAAAACAGGATGATTTTCCTTCAAATTTTTTTTCATGTAATACCCACTGTGAGTGAGTCATTTGAAATATGCCTGAAGTTTAATTTCAGCTGGATCACATGTCTAGCCAAGTTATCAATTATTTTAGGATTCTTTCTCTTGTCCCAATTGCACCAACGTCCAACAGGTAGGATGTAACTACATGACTTCTCTGCACCAATATGGAATAAGAATATGAATGGGAGAATTTTAGTCCTATTGTTGCTTGAATGTGTTTAGTTTGGCAGGGGTTCTAAGAATTAAAAAAAAAAATCCTCTGAAGCTTTCAGAATTTAGTTTTTGAAGATTTAATCCATCTTAATATCTTGACTTGACCAATAGAACATCATAATGCAATTCCCATGTATGTCCTGTTCCTGTTTTCTAGATATTTTAGGGCTTTGATAGATACAATCTGCTAAATGGCTGAGTTATATGTATGCCTAGTCAATGTCTAATGTAAACTAATGTTTAATGCATACATATTTATCACTTCATAAACATCAGTACTGATGGCATATATGTCATCACATCTTGTAGTATTACATGTGTTCATGTTGCTACTGAATAGTCTATCTTTTATCCTTATAATTCAGAATACAAAATAATTTTGAGGCTAAAGAGCACACTTCTTTTATAGCAGTATACTTGGGACCAGTGGTGGGTTGCTCCCTGTTTGGGCTGGTTCTTGTGAACTGGTAGTAACGGCAGTGGGAGGCTCTGCCCACCTGCCCGGACGTCATCATGGTCAATATGAGCACGCGCAGAAGCACGCACTCCCATTGTGAACCGGTAGCAGAGGTAAGTAGAACTCACCCCTGCGGTAAGGTCAGGACAAAAAGTAGATGGGGCCATGAAAAACCAAAATACCTTTAATTTAATTCATATTTACAGTATATTAATTAAATCATATAGAATTGGCTGAGACACTAAATATGAATCTTGCACATTTGTTTAAGAATATCCTTCCTCTGTCATATGAAAATTAGAAGTTGGTGACAGCTTTACAAGCATTGCTAAGAGTGGTAAGTCAAAATTTGTGGAGATGCACTATCAATATAGGTGGAATGATTGCAAACTGGTCAATGGTTGAAGAGAATGTGTTACCATATTTATGGCAAGTGCTACTGTTTTTAACAATTCCATCCTTATGTTTCTCTGGGACACATACCTAAGAATAGAACAAGGGGTGTCCCTCAAAAGTTCTAGATTATATATAATTAATCTTCAGAAGAAGTATACTTCTAGCTACTGGTTCTAAGTCAGGGGTAAGTTCTACTTACCTCTCCTACCAGTTCTAAAGGTGCACGCGCTTTGCGCATGGTCGGGGCGCATGGAGTGTGTGTCCAGCATGCGCGTACCGAACGGGCTCTCTTGCGCATGTGCAGAAGCTTTTTTTGGCCAAAAAACATCAAAAAAAAGTTTTCTGCACATGCGCGCAAGCGCGCTCTGCACGCTCCACGACCGGGCCAGTAAGTACGGGCGCACGGGGGGCGCAGTCCAGGATGCGTAGAACCGGTTCAATGATGTCACAGCGTCACCGCTACCGGATCGCACGAACCGAACCGGGGGCAACCGACCACTGTTCTAAGTATAATAAACCTCATTAATGGATATCTCATGTAGGGAAAATTTGTATCTATCTATCTATCTATCTATCTATCTATCTATCTATCTATCTATCTATCATCTATCCATCCATCCACCCATCCATCCATCCATCCATCTTCCAAGGTTGATACAATGAGGACCCAGATTGTTGGGGGCAATATGCTCTGTAAACCGCTTAGAGAGTGCTGTAAACCACTGTGAAGCAGTATATAAGTCTAAGTCTAAGTACTATTGCTATTGTCTGTCTGTCTGTCTGTCTGTCTGTCTGTCTGTCTGTCTGTCTGTCTGTCTATCTATCTATCTATCTATCTATCTATCTATCTGAATAAAATTGACTGAAAAAGCAACATATCAAATAAAATCAAAGCACATCAGATTAAAAAAAAAGATTTTACCATCACTCTGTCTGCAAACCCCCTAATGTGAATGATATGTAATTCATATCATTTACCCAATGACATCTTAACACGTTGGCCATCATTCACATACAAAGGAAATCCTGGCCGAAAGAAAATAACTATGACTGCAGAAATAACATTCATAATTATACTGCCTAGGGCTTAATTCAGATGATAGATTACAAGAGTCACTTTTATTTCATTTGTTGAAGCCTGGATCCAATATTTGCTTACTCTCCCTGCCTACCATCTCCAAAACATTGCTTTCTCATGAAATGGGGCTACAATAAACAAGGGAAATAACAGGTTCCCCTTTTTCATTTTCTTTTTCAAGTGACATATCTAAAGCAACCATAAGCATTTCCGTTTACCAATTAGCAACGTTCAAACGACCTTTAAATTTTGCTGCAATTATACAGCATTTCTGAGTCCCCTCTTAACCTTATAAATAACTGTCATAAAAAAGAGGGGTTTCTGACATTCTCTTTCCATCTTCCCTATAGATTATTGGCATGGTTCGATTTGTGTATTAGGGACAGGGCTATGTCGTTAAAGTACACCAGTTCCTGGTAGAAACATAGCCATATCAACAATTTCACAGAATCATAGATGTACTATAGTTGTATCTTGCTAGTGAAGGGGTCCCGAGAGTACACTGGTACATCTGCATAATATCTAAACTGGGCTCATAATCTCAGAACGCCAACGAACTAGAAAATTAAAAGCAGTCTAATTTGTCCCTGTGTTTTTAATGGCAAGCAAATCTACCAATAACTGAACAGTATATCTGCATCCAATTTAGGAGAATGAGACCTAGTGAAAAAGAAAAAACCTAAATCTATAGGGTATTTTAACAAACAAAAATAAAAGCATTAAATTAATTAATAACTGATTTAAATAACTAATAGAAACATGATTAAATTTGTAAGATACAAAAGATATGCATTCAGTCTTTCTCTTGTACTTAAGAGTTTGAATTTTGGAATGTTCTCAAGGGGCTTGATTTTTTTTTTAAAAAAAACCCCTCCCTTTACATGAATCTCTTTCTTTCTAGTGTGGATTGGAGGGCAGCCAAAGGTAGACATTAGTAGACCATCCCCCAAGGAACAGAAGGAAGTTATATGATATGTAGTGTCAAATCAGAATGTAAAGTAATACATTCTGAGGAAAAAAAATGGAAACATAAAAGAACAAAAGACCGAGGTATTCCATTGGATTTTTAGATGTTTTTTTAAATTATCCCCACTAGTGACATTTGTACATATACACAAATAATACTTTATCTTATTATACAACTCAAGTTGGAAACTATTTTGTTTTTCTAGTTAACTGCTGTAGCGTCGACATTTAATATAATAATTTTAATCCTTGTCTTGACTCCTTCAACTTCCCTTGTCCATTAAGCATCCTGCAAGTATAATTGATCATTTTAACAAATGGTTTCAATAAAAACCATGGGAGTATACAATATATATACTCTGGTGTGTGTGTGTGTATTCTGTGTGTGTATACTCTGTGTGTGTACTCTGTGTGTGTACTCTGTGTGTGTGTGTGTATGTGTGTGTGTACACACACACACACACACACACACACATATATATACATACACACACACACACACAGAGACATACAGATACAAAACCCATTGATGGCTATAGACAGTGTTATGTACATTTGACATATCCTTTAAATAAGAAGAAATAGAGCCCTAAGTTCCTGAATATATATATAAATCTGATCAATCTCTCTTAAAGAATTAAATTTCACACAGTTTAAAGATTATATTTATTTTAATAAAAAAAATACATCTAGAATGATTTCAATGTTGTAACAGGAGTGATAGGAAACTCATAAATGTCAATCTTTAGATACTTTGTTTTAGTGTCTAGGAGCAATGTGCATATGAACTAATACCTTTGGTAATGCATGTCAAGAAAGCGTGATAATACTTGTCACAGATGTCAATCTTCTGTTAGTACAAGTTATTTTTAGACATGTCTGCTGTGTAAAGTGTCAATTAAGTGTGCCTATCATTTCAAGAAAGATGGAAATATAGAGTAATATATCAATGCAATAGTAGCCCCAATCGATGGAAGATCACACAACAGATCAATACTCTCTCTCTCTCTCTCGCTTCTTAAGGATGAATTCACTAACAGTAAATGAAAGAAATTCTTTCACCCAGAGACCAGCAATGCAGTGAAAATGACAATATTTATTCATGATGCTGATGATCTTTGTCATGTAAGTTACTAGAAGACTAAATAAATTATCCTTCTAATGAAACAGAAAGATTGGAAAGGACTAGGTCTTTTTAAATGTTCCTTATTGGTTCTCATCTTTCTAACATTTAAATCCACAGGGAACATGTCTTGAAGGATAAATAAACCATTTATAGACCATGTCCTCTATTCATTTTACAGATGAATTACAGATGAGTTTCTACAGAACTAAGAACTGTGAAGAAGTTCTGTTAAACAGAACATAAATGGATTAAGAAAATGGTAGAGATTGACATTTGTGTTTACAAGATTAAGTGGATTAAGTAAATAGACAGAGGCAAAGACACAGAATGATCAATTTAAGTTTTTTTTCTATTAAGCTAATTTTATTGTATTTAATTAGTTTGTGTATAGTCTTATACTGACCTTTTTTACTTTTTTTTTTTTTTTTTGGCTTTTTTCCCCTAATCCTGGCAACAAATTCTGATGAGATCTGGAGCTTTCTTTTACCTTCCTTCCTTCCTTCCTTCCTTCCTTCCTTCCTTCCTTCCTTCCTTCCTTCCTTCCTTCCTTCCTCCTTCCTTCCTTCCTTCCTTCCTTCCTTCTTTCCTTCCTTCCTTCCTTCCTTCCTTCCTTTTCTTTTTCAGCCAGCATAACCAATCTTTATTACATGCAGTTTGACTTGAAATACCAGCTACTCAGCTGCCCAATACCTGAAAGGTAATAATAACACTGATAATAACATTGGACATTTTCAGGTTAATCTGATGTTTTAAAAGATTTCATAATTCATGTTGAAAGATCTTACTGATCTGTATCACTTACATTGTCGATGCCTCCAGTTTTTAGTACTTTAGTACTTTTAGTACTTTTTCTATGCTTGCCCTTTCCTCTCATTTCTGGTTCTTTCAGCCAATTATCTATGTTGTGTTCCAGTCTCCAACTGTTGATTTTAGTTATAAAAGGAAATTGGCTTTTTTGTTAGCCACTGGATCAGTTTGTTTTTTTTTTACTATTGTGTGAATGCAATGGCAAATAGCTGAAACATTTTTTTAACTTTTCTTCCATCATGTGTAATCTACATGTGCTTCCAGATTCTCCTTTTGGTCTAAGACAGGAGTGTCAAACTCACATTGTCATGGTGACGTCATGTGACGTATCAGGATATTTTTCCCCTTCACTAAGCTGGGTGTGGACATGGTCAGAGCATGACACATCCTGCCCATGGCCCGGGAGTTTGACAGCCCTGATCTAGGAGATAGGAAATTTGGTAAATAATATTATTTCTTACTTGTTTGCTTTCTTTCTTATTGTTTCCTTTCTTTCTTACTCCCTGCCTCCATGTTTCTTTCTCTCTGTCCTTCCCTCATTTCTGACCTTTCTTTTCACTTTCTTTTGCTTTTTCTGGTCCCCCAGTAGATGTACCAGATCAAAAGGTATCAAGCATCTGATGAGTCAACACAGGGAAGCTAATACAGAAGGTTTGTCAGTAAAAACCATTTAACCTGAAAGATATGCCCATTGAAAGGAAGATGGTTGGTTGTTGTCTTCCCAGTGGAGTGGACTTGGGGTAAAAAGAGTTGTCTTTGACAGTTGAGAGTTGTCTCTGACAAGCTCTGGGAGGCAAGCAACTAGCCATCTTCCTCAAATCCCAGACAACACCTTTAAGGACAATGTGTTTGTATATGTTCTTTTCTAATTACTGTTGGAAATAGCTTGTTAACTGCTCTTTTTTTTAGCTGTTAGGAAGCTTTGGATCCACAAATTTTATACATTGGATGCATTTCCTTCAATCTTTAGCAAAATAAGTGTTAAAAATGTTAAAGGACTTAAAAAATTGAATTTCCTTCTCTTTTAACCCTAATAGGTTACTTTACCCTCTGATGTTACTTGGATCAATACTTTTTTTTTTCTGGATCATAATGATGAGTCCATTATTTCATTATCTGTCACAGTGCTGTGAAGAAATGCCCTATAACACATTTATACATTTTGCATAGATAGTCCTTGACTTATGACCACAACTGAGCCCAAAATTTCTGCTGCTAAGTGAGTTTTGCCTCATTTTATGACCTTTCTTGCATGTGGTATTAAGTGAATCACTTCAGTTGTTAAGTTAGTAACATGGTTGTTAAGTAAATCTGGCTTCTCTGTTGACTTTGCTTGTCAGAAGGTCACAAAAGGTGATCACATGTCCCCAGGACACTGTAATCCTCATAAATATGAGTCAGTTGCCAAATGTCTGAATTGTGATCACATCATTATACTGATGCTGCAACAATTGCAAATGTGAAAAATGGTTGTGACTTTTTCCAGGGTTGTTGAAATTTCGAACAGTCACTAAATGAACTGTTATAAGTCAAGGACTTCCTTGATTTGATTATTATAGGAATTGTTGATTCTTTATCATGAAGGAAATGAATTAATCTAATAATAGTATTTTTCTAAATGTTTGCAAAGCATCCAAAATAGTCAGGACACTATTTAAAAATGCTATTTGGGGAAAAAAAAGTTGTATTTGACTGAGTGAGGAAAGAATATAGAATATCTGTCAGCCTGATTCAGTTAGAAAACTTGAATGCATTGTTCTAAATCCACATCAGCTGAACTCTCATTCATTTATCCACCTACTTTTTTTGTTTTTTATTGTTTATATAAGGTTTTTTAAGCTTTGTAATATTATGATCTTTTAAAATTAGATTTGAATTTATGTGATTTTCCCTCAAACAATAAAACTTAAAAGATTTAATTAGGGTTAGAGTTGAGCAAAAATATATAGATACCATTTACTTTTAATAATTAAATTTTAATCTGTGCACTAGAGATATCCTCAAAATCTGGAGTATCACAATTGCCCACTGCAGGTTTATCCAGATGGAATTTGAGCAAGTTTTGCCCCACTCCTGCGTTTGCAAACTTAATGAGCTTTTAAAAAGTTTCATAGTCAATCTCTGTGTCCAAATCACACCAGGCATCCCGGCCAATTAGCTCACCTAGCAAAGAATACAGTTTGAACATTAGATTAAACTATTAAATTATTCTGATTAAACATCAGAAACCATCAACAACAATTAACTGGCAAAACAGGACAAAAGGTTGGCAAAAAAAGAAAGGAGTAACATGAAAAAAGCAATAATTTTCTAATGTAGCTTTATTGAATAGAAACAGTACTGTGGGTAATTAGCATGGATAATCCCAACGAGAAACTTTTGGTTATTTGAGTTTTAACGTTTATGTATATAACAGCAGAACAGAGATGGAAAGTCAGACACCAGGTGATCAGTGATGGGTTGCTACTGGTTTGCCCCAGTTCAGGTGAACCAGTAGTAGCGGCAGCAGGAGAATTTGTCCACCTGCCCGGACATCATCAAATATGATCTGTGCATGCGCGCACAAGTAAATCATTAGCAAAGGTAATTGAAACCCACCCCTGCAGGTGATCATCTATCCTGCCCCATTAAGGAAACTGTTTGGGGATGATATACCTGTTACTAAAGCTTGACCTTATAAAGAAAAAAAAAGAGAGACAGAGATTGAAATGCACTATAAGAACATTACTCTACAAACCTTCAAGAAAGCTGACTAGGTGACCCCCCAAATACTCCATTTTCATCCAATCTACTGCACTGTTGTAAAGATAAAATGGAAACTGAAGAATTTAACTCTTAAAATATATATACTATACAGTAGAAAATAGAAAAATAATAGCTAGGGCTGGCTCTAGAGACTTTTTCCAGTCACATCAATGTGTAAGGAGCACAATGTGTAATAGCTCCTGGGAACTCCACTTTTTCATAATATAGCAAGATAAGGAGATGAGGGAGGGAACAGTGCAACCACACCTATTTTTCTTCAGTAGTCTTTTAGAAAGGTGAATAAAAGAGACATTTTACCACATCATGCAAAGAAATTTAACAGTACTGGAGAGAAAACTAAATGAATAAAATTAAAATCCAAAAACTTCTAAAAGATAAAAATTTAACTGCAATAACAGACATTTCTATGAGGAATAATTCCTGCAAAATTAAATTAAAATTATTACAATTTACTAAGGTGTATAAATCTAACCCAATATTAGAAAAGTCACTATATCTTACCTATGGCATCAGACTGGGATACCAGAATTGGAGCATATGCTTCTGTATAAAACAATTTAATTAAATTACATTCAAGCAGGAAGGGCTCCCTTACATACAATCTATCACAGGACAAGACAGATTTTGATATCTGGAATATTGCTTTTAGGATTCAAATAGATACTAAGAACAGTTACTAATGTTTGTTGCAAACTTCAAATATTTAATATGCTGACTGAGGAAAGAAGGTAGAAGGTCTGTCAGCCTGATTCAGCTAGAAAACATAAATCAATCTATCTAAGATCCACATGAGCCAAACTCCTATTCATTTCTCCACCTATTTTTCTTTCTTAGCCTTTTAAAAAGGTGAATAAAAGTTCACATTTAAATATTTAAATATGCATTTCCCTACACATTTTTTTCTTCAAATAAATACTATTTTCCTAATGTAATTTAAACATCATCCAAAGATGAACTCTTCTGATCTGCCTAGTGCAGCAAATGTAAATCAGTTCTCTTCACTTGCAAATGCAAAGTAAACAAAATTCCAAGCATAATAAAAATTAATATGTGATTAGTTGCTCTAGAATGCTAATGGAGATGTAAATATGAACATGAATTCAAAAGCATGGCACATCAAAAGGAATGCATTTAACTTGACTTGCTGTCCTGAAAGCCTTCAATTTTTACTTTCTATTCCCTGATATTACAGGTAATGCATTCACCAAAGCTTGCTTCAATGTTCTCATCTTAAGAATGAGTCTTCTTATGACAGCAGAGTCCTGATAGCAGATTTGTGCACTATAATAGTAACATCTTGACCTTTTCACAGAAGAACTGATTTGGTTTTTCTGAAAAGTAGCTCAGTATCATTCTGAAGTAATAGTTGGAAAAGGTCAGAAAAGAAAGCAAATTAATTGCCTACTAGTTGGTAAAGATTTGGAATGTTAAAGAATCTCACAATGGCTCTTATTGAGAGCGCATTTGAATGGAATAAAATAGAAACATTATTGATTTAGTGATAAGACCATATCAAAAGTATAAAACCAATACATTAATGCCAGTAAATGCAAAGAAAATAGTAAGACATATTCATAATAAGTAGTCACCCTTACAGTTAACCCCAATCTTATCTAGATAGTCTGCCTTCTTTGAAATGCCCTTTGATATAAATGTTCAGTTTTGCTAGTGATATGCAGACTCATTCCTTGCAAAACTATAAGACAGTTTCTCTTGCATATTGAAGTATTATTTTTTTTTAGTTGTTAAGTAAGAATCTAAGTAAAGAGTCCTGTCTGCAGAATATCAATTTGTAATCAAAGAGGGTATGTGCATTGTATATGCAATGTGTTGTACCAGCATTGTTGTAACAGCTGGTACAACACAGATACACAGTCTTTCTTCAAATGGTCCATGAAATTTCCCTTATACTGTATTACCATCAGTGGTGGGTTTCAAAAATTTTTCTACCGGTTCTGTGGATGTGGTTTGGTGGCTATGGCACGGCTTGGTGGTCGTGGCTTGGTGGGCATGGCAGAGGAAGAATACTGTAAAATCTCTATTCCCACCCCACTCCAGGGAAAGGATATTGTAAAATCTCCATTGCCTCCCAACTCCAGGGGAAGGTTACTGCAAAATCCCCATTTCCTCTCTGTCAGCTGGGACTTGGAAGACAGAGAATAGATGGGGTTAGGGCCAGTCAGAGGTGGTTCTCCGAACTACTCAAAGTTTCCTCTACCAGTTCTCCAAACTACTCAAAATTTCTTCTACTGGTTCTCCAGAACTGGTCAGAACCTGCTGAAACCCACCTCTGATTACCATGGACTTTAGTTGTTAAAAAATTAGCTCTAGAGAGAGAACATCTGGGTTTTTTTTTTTTTGTTTTGGTTTTTTTGTGCTTCTAGGAAACCTATGGTAGGATGAATATTAGCCAGAATGAATTTTGGTTAATCTTCCCTTTTGCCCCGGGATTTAAAAAAATCCAACTATTTTTTTTTGAAATGTGCAAAACTGACTTTAGTATATAGGGTTGTCTCAATCTTTGCCAACATGGAACAAGTCAGTTTCACCATATTCTAATAGACTGGTTCTGTGTTTTCTATTGGTTCCTAAATTTCTGTAGATATTCCATCAATTCCTATGGCTTCTGACTTCATAAAAATCAAAGGGCCGATCTATCATCATTTTCTAGTGCCAGAGGTTTCTGTAAATAGGGAATGTCCATTGAGGTATCTTTGATGTTGATATATTACTGTACAGAATATCACTATACTTCTATTTTTCTTTGATTTACTTTGAATCTGTTGCTATCTGTCCATTGATATTCTTTAGCATACCAATATGAGGGTGGAACTTCTTTCTTGAGTTCTGAGATCTTTGAAGACTTTCCTTGTTTGTTTGGTTTTTTTCATTTTTTTCATGTTTGTTTCTAACTGCATCATTTTAATATTCTTCTTGTATCTTCTAACATCTTTCTGAAGTGTTTGAGTTTTTCCTGTTGTCTTTGTCTTCTCTTGATCTTGACAATTTCCAGTGTCTGTTCTCACATCTAATTTGCTTTCATGTTTACCTTTAACAACTTCTTTGATTTCATTTCACAGTTCTTCTGGTCCCTTATCAGTTAGATTCAGGATTTCAAAGTGATTCCTGATATTTTAATTAAGGATGGTGGGTATATTAGGTCATATTTATAAATTGTTACAGAACTATGATATGAAGACAGAACAAAACAAAAATTTCACAATGAAATGTATTCAAAATTCAGGTTCCACAGTTATAATTATAGTCGCTGATGGGATGGGAAATGTAACAAATCAATTAAATTTGTTCCAAAGTACAATTTAATGGAAAACACACACACACACACACACACACACACACACAGTTTGGCAGATTGAATCTCAGCAGGCTCAAGGTTGACTCAGCCTTCCACCCTTCTGAGGTGGGTAAAATGAGGACCCAGATTTCTGGGGCCAATATGCTGACTTTGTAAACTGCTTAGAGAGGGCTGTAAAGCACTGTGAAGCAGTATATAAGTCTAAGTGCTATTGCTAAGTGCTATTGCTATTTTACAAATGGTGTATGTCATAGAGTTTGCTAAAACGGATAAATGATAAAATAGTGTATATAAAATTTCCAGAACAAATGTTGGAAATGCTATAAGGAAGAAGAACCATCATGCAAAAACATTAAAAGTATTGGAGAGAAATATAAATAAATATAATTAAGATTAAATCCCAAAAGTTAAAAAAAATCAAATTTTAACTGAAATTACAGACATTTCTATGAGGAATAATTCCAGAAAATCTAAATTAAAATTATTATAATTTACCAAGGTGTATAAATCTAACTCAATATTGGAAAAAAATATACCTTACCTATGGTATCAGACTGGGATACTAGAAGCGGAAAATATGCTTCTGAACACAATAAGTTCAACCAGGAAGGGCTCCGTTACATATAATTTATCACAAGGGAAGACAGATTTTGATATCTGGAATATTGCTTTTAGGGTTCAAATAGAAACTAACAGCAGTTACTAATGTTTGCTGCAAACTTCAAATATTTAAACTGTGGCCCAACCACAAGCAGCACATCTTGCTTTTATGTACAGTCAGGTTCACTTTGAACTTGATTGTAAAAGTCAAGAACCACTTCTTCTTCTGTATCAATGGTTGCAAGATAAATTCAGGTGATTATCATATAAAGGTTGACCACAAAGCCTAATTGATTTCATTTGTTCATTAAGTGCATTAGGCTTAAATTGTGCTTTGCATCTGTCTTCCCAATCAATCTTCCTGATGATGAAAGCAATATAATTTCTTTTATTTCAACAAATGGTATGATTTTTTTTTTTGACTGAGATGTCCAATTTCAGTCCAATTCATTGATATCTAAGATGTCAATGTGTAGTTAATTCATTTCACCTTTCATTGAGTTTTCCTTTCCATATTTATGCTTCTTTTATTCCTTGTTCTCATCATTCTGTCTTTGCAGCTTCAGATGTCCTGTTCCTGAATGGCAAGATTAACAAATGGATATCTCAAAGACATTAATTTATTCCTATCATAATCCCATAGTACATGAAGTGTCCACTTTTTATTGATACAATTTTCATGACACAATTTCATCTAAATAAATTAACATGGCTCACACTAAAATAAGTATAAATGAGTACTATTTATCAATTATCATTTGTCTTTTTAGAATAAAAGACAATTCAGAATGGTATACTAAGAAATAAAAAGTAGAATTTCAAACACGGATGGGACCTTGAAATTTACCTGGTTTAATCTCCTGCTTGCTGCAAGAACTATAGTGTAAGGTATAACTTTATCAGTCTTCCTATTTTTGTCAGTTCCTGCTGGAATATTACTGTGTAGAAGAATTGATGACTTCCAATTCTTCTCTTATAAAGCATTTACCAAAATTTAGTTACCATTGTTGATGCTCTGGGAGCTAATATAGATGCTTTGTCGGTAAAGTGAACAGTCCTTCTAGTATATCATGTTTTAAAAACAGAAATTGCAAGCTTGGAGGCTTCAATCTAGATTGCAGTCATATTGTCTTATATCAGAAGACATTAATCTAAGGTCACATTTTGTTGGCTGCTCACTTTTAATATATCAATTGCTTTTCCCGTTCCAGTAATTCTTTTATTGCATTTCCATTTCTTTATAAAATTATTAAAGGAAAAAAATGAATATGTATTCATTTTTCAGGATTTGTGTGTCCTGAGATGATGCATTACATTAATGGAAAGAAAACACATACACAACCTTTCCTACATATTTTGAGTGAATTTTAGCTAGCAAAAATGCCATCGTAGCCATGCCCAAAATGCATGTTGGCATGCATTCTTTGAGTGTTCTTGGGATTGTTGGCACATTTTGGGCTCCAACTGCTGAAAACTTAAACCACTGTAGAAAAGTTTGCCAGTACTCCTGTTCAAATGATTAAAATTTTATCAAGTGAGGCTTTAAAATATATATGGGTTTCTTTCATTTTGTACAAGACATCACTCCTGTTGGTTGACAGCATCTATTCCTATATTGCCTCATTTATCTAGTCAGTTTTCCAAACTGTCTGGAGCAGAAGCTTTCTTGAAAACAGAAATCTGGATAAATGTGCAGCATCAAAAGTTTCTATTCCTATGAAAGTTCATTGTCTCATTTAAAAAAAAAAAAATTTGGGGTGGGACCACTTTGCGTATAATTATGGGAAGTTATTGATATAATATACAGAAACACATCTTTATAAATAAGTACCTAACAAGAAGTGGGGGAGTCCTAAAGTTTTTTCATGGGTATATAGATAGATTTCATGTTATTTGCCCCTTTAATTTTTTTCAGATGAAAATGATGGGACTTCAAAAATGCAATAGAAAGTAATATTTTTCATTCTTTCTTTATTCATACTTTATTCATCAATCACAAGAGAAGTTTAAACCTTTTTCACAACATTAGATACTATCAACTATTTTTAAAATATTGAAACTCAAGTTATTATTTACTGCAAGTACAATTATATATGTGTTTTCTGCTTTTATTCTTTCAGGATATTTCTTTGCCCTAAAGGCAGAAAATTAATATTCAACACAAGAAAGAAAAAGAAGAGGTTTTGTTTTTCAGCAGTAGGAAGTATTGCAAGTTTTTTTTTAATAACTGTAGGGAAGAAAAATATTAACAAAGCTTAGAAGGTTCTCAATTTTATTTTGTTCAAATTTTCAAAAAGTTGGATTTAAAAGAAAATTCAGTTACAAAGATGGCACTTTGAAAGACAGCTTAACATTTTCTACAGGAGAAATTATACAGTAAAATTCAACAGTGAGGAGAGTTTTCTACTGTACATGTTGTTATCTCATTCTTATTTTTTTTTTAACTTAAAAAATACAGGGACTCTCTTAGGGTGTTCAATTATTTCATAAAATGTAATTATCAATTAAACTTTAAAAATACTTTTTTTAGTTTTATCCTTCTATATATATACAAAAATATAAAGAGAAAGTTATCCATTTCTGAAGCTGAAAAGATTAACCTACTCTATCTATTCAAGTTTTCCTTTCTTTCTTTCTTTCTTTCTTTCTTTCTTTCTTTCTTTCTTTCTTTCTTTCTTTCTTTCTTTCTTATCTAACCTGACACAATAGTTAATGGAGTGATTTGATTATGAATGAAGAGTATAAAAATAAGATAAAAATAAATAGAACTTTCATAGCTCCACAAATGGAATTACTGAACTGTCCTCAGACTTCAGCAGCCATACTAAGAGAAAAGTAATATGCATGTCATTTATTATTAGAGCAGTTTCACAAAATTATAGGAACTGAGGTGGGTCTAACATACAACTGATACAAACATAAAATTTGTTGCTTGTCAATCAAACTTTGCAAATGTGATCTAAGACTTGAGGAGGGGGAAGGAAGTGAAGTTTTCCCAAATTGAGAAACTTTAGTTATTAGAAATTCTTGAAGTTTGTGCTTCAAGAATATATGACTAGTTTTTCTCTGGATATGTTAGGATTATGGTTCTCAGAATTCACAATCAGGATGGCAACCATAAATATCATTTTAATAGAAGCAGTAACTTTGCTCTTATGCTGCTATCATATCCTGAGAAAACAGTAAGATAGCCTATTCCAATAAATTCTAAGACCTGGATATTCATTCTCTCACACTTTCTCTCTCTCCCTCACCCTCCTTCCGTGTGTGTGTGTGTGTGTGTGTGTGTGTGTGTGAGGGGGGGGGAGGGGGGGG
>JANHFM010005365.1:72930-83041 GCA_032468115.1 Grayia smithii | reverse complement strand
GGGAGTGAGTGATGTTGAGTTGGCCACGCCCACCCAGGTTTTGTGGCTCCCGGTGATTTCTTTTCTGTGGGAAATGGATACAAATGGCTCTTTGAGTGTTGCAGACCCCTGATTTAGGGGAAGCTGTTCTACAAAAGGAGCTACCCCAGAGAAGGGGTAGCCCCACTAGTCGAACCTTTGTGTTGAATGAAACAATAGGGCTGATACATCATTCAATAAGATTGTACCATTTATATGAATGGCATTACAGAGAATCTCAGAAAACCAGGTTCAAATCCCCTCCTCAGACCTTTGGATAACCCAGAAGTAATAATTCATCTTTCAGTTTAACGTACCTGCAAAAATAAAATGAATGGTGAGGAAATGCAAGCATCACCTTGACATGGAAGAAATTTAGTGTGCAAAAGAATAGATAAATAAATAAGGTTATATTAAATTACTTAGTATCTTTCACTTCTCTTAGAGAAATGAAAAATGGTTGATTCATTCTTCACCGTGGATCTAAAGTGTGACCCCCCCTCATATTTAGTTTTGTGGGAGGAAATGAAATGGGGAAAAGAGGATGAGCCTGTGGATGAATCTGTGGATGAGCAAAAGTTTGTTTGATCATCTTGTAATTGGTCCAGAATATTTGCTTTATTATGAATTGCCCAGAAATCATTGTGCCTTGAGATATATATGATAGACTGCACTGCAGATATAAACAGGGATGAGTAAATGAATGATCAAAAACTAAGCAAGACTGATGGATGATGCTTTGAAGGGACTTACACATATGTAAGCTATGAGTCTTGTCATGACACTGATCTTCGACTCATTCCTACTCTGACTCTATAAATTCAGATACCTCCAGCCTGTTAAAGCATGAAGAGCCATGTCATCCAAAGGGCTCCAATCTCTGATTTATTCAGGCCTCAATGGGTGAGTCAAGAGCAATATTATAGGAAAGCAAGTTTAATGTGATATGAATAACTTAAAAAGAATTGTGATAAAAGAATTGTTTAGAGGTTGATATAACACATGCAGTAGGAGTTGTAATAGCAGGTTGTCTTGGAAGGAAACAGAGGTCAAGAAGTTTTCAGAATAATGTGATCCTTTAGATCCAAGACAAATGACTGGATTCACGTCTGGAGTTTAAAAATATGTAGTGTTTGTTAGAGGATCAGTCATGAGATGTATGAGTTTATTTAGAAGTTGAAAATCAGGTTCAATCCTTGGTCTCTTGTAGACAAAGACAGAGAAAAAAAAAATGCTGAGACTTTGGAGAGCCTGCCATTTCATAATACTAATTGGGTAAGATGGACTCATTGTACGACTTTGTATTAATGCTGATCAGCACAGATGTTAATCTAGAAGTAAAGTTGTTTTTAAGAACTTCGTTTATAACATATTTTCATAGACATAGAGTAGATCCACACTTTTTGCTTGATCATTCACCAGTATGGGCCACTCTTGACAATTCCTCCTCCCTCTCCCAGCGCACTGCAAATCTATCCTTTCTTTGTGGCTTCCAGCTCTCATTCAAAACTGCTGTTTCCTGACCTTTCCACTCTGTACGGCATTTTCAGTGCTTTGTTTCATTTAACAGTTGCCCCAGTTTGAATTAGGTTTGCCTCCAGAAGTTGTGCGTGCTCCTCTCACTGGAGATTTTTAAGAAGAAATTGGACAGCCATTTGTCTGAAATGATAGAGGCTCTCCTGCCTGAGCAGGGAGGTTGGACTAGAAGACCTCCAAGGTCGCTTCCAACTCTGTCATTCTGTTAATGGCCAATCACTGCGTAACCCTTTCATCCTGGGTTTCCAGACTGCTATGTTCTCTGCAATGTTTTAACTCTTGCATTTGAATCAGCAACGGCTCACATCCTCAGTCCTGGAGATCTGGGCTTTGGTTAGCCCTGACATCCCCCAGGGGAAACTTTTTCAGTTTCTATGGAGTCTTGGGCGAAGCATGCTTTCCTTGTCTCCTACTCCCTGCTGACTATTCTGTGCATTTTCTTCCTCTTTCCTCTCTTTTAAAAAAAAGACATTTCAGCTGCCACATAGGAAGATGCCCCTTTGCTTCTGTGAAGGTGATGTGACAGTTGTCCTCGCTACAAAGCTCCCAAGGGCTTAGACAGGAATGTAGGAATGAGCTAACAACCTGCTTCCTATGGCTTTCATACCTGTTGCATTGGAGCCAAGCAATGCTGGGGGGGGGGGGGAGAAACAATAGAAAGGGTCTGCGTTAGGGAGTATCAAAGGAAATTGCCAAGACATTTCTGTGGACAAAATCATGAAAGGAAAAGCACAGGGAAAAGTAAAAATCCCTGAAAGAAAAGGGCAGGCTCTGGTGTACTGTACAAAGTTGCACAGGTGCCAGCCAACAAGGATTGGCTTCCCTGAATGGATAGGAAGGCAAGAAACTGAGGAACAACACATCTGGTGCTCAGAGGCCATAGTCACTACTGAATACCAGCTCAGTCCCATTGCCATCCCTCTGGAATCTGGCTGGACATATGCTTTACTGCAAGGAAGAATGAATACAACCTAACATAATCACAAAATTGGGAAAGAAAAGCTTCCAGGAAGCTCTCAAAATGACCACTCATCCCCTTGTCATCTTTTGGGCTCTACATAGGGCTACCTCTGAGTCTACCTGAATGCTACAGCTACAATCCAGCTGCAGCAATGCACTCAGTCATGGGCATGTCTCTATAGGTCCATAAGGCACCACTGCTCCACAAGCAGTGTTGCTAGTTGGCTTCCAGGTAAAATTCAAGGTGCCTGTTATAATCATGTCATAGAACCTAGTTATCCGCAGGATTGCCTATCTCCAATTGTCCATCCTCGATGATCAGGGAAAGAAGGAATGCTTCAGGATCCCTTGAATAAATAATGTTGTCTATTGGCACCCCCAAAACATGGTTTCTCTGCTAAGATGCCTGTCCTCTGGGACAGGATCCACCCCAGAGAGTCATATGACTTCCACCCAGATGATGTTCAAGAAGCCTGTAGAATCCTGGCTGTTCCACCAAGCCTTGTGGATGGGCGCTAAGCTAAGTGTACAATTCCACTTGGTTGAGGACGTGCATGGTTTGTGTTTTTTATTTTTCTATTGTTCTGGGTTTTACAATGTTTGGTCCTGGCTTTGGTATTTTTCCATATTTTTGTTAATGGCTTTGACAATGGATAATAGAAAGGAAGACTACCCAATGTGCAAACAACACAAAACTGGCTAGGATTTTATCATTTGTGTTTTAAAATGACCCTATTGAAGATGAGGATTGCGTATAGATTCCTTTCCAAAATAAAATCCCTAAAATGGAATTCAGCTAAGAAATTAGAAAGTTTGGCTAAAAGCAGTAGGTGTGCATAGGAAAACTAAGTGCGTTGTTTTCCAATATTAATGAGCAGCAGATATGTGCCTTTCAGAGCTCTGTAAAATAAATCTCTGATCTTAAAAAGAAAAGAAAAGAAAAAGTTCAGGACTTCACCTGTGAGAATTGTTCCACCTTTCACTGCGTACCTCTCTTCCTTATAAGGCAAACCAGGAAGTAAAAGGACTGTGTTAAATTCCGTAACCATGCTGCTTGCCTATCTATCAGGCTACCTGCTTAGGTACCATGATTTTTTTGTTGTTGTTGTTTCCTTTATACCAATGTAGCCTTCTGTTACAGTCTTCAAAAACCTCCATAGTTTGAAAACCTTCAGCCGTATGTTAACGGCTTCCAAACTTTCCTTTTCTGAACTTAATTAATGTTTGATATATTTTGTGCCTGCAGCCAGAACTGAAAGCGAATGGGGATTGAATTGCTCTGCCTTTTTTTCCTATTTCTACAAAGGAATAAGAATGTACAAGGTAAGACTTGTTTTATATATGGAATATAGACTTAAGAGTGTGTATTTGTTCATGTGAGTCTATGTGGTTTTGTGGTTCTGGATCTGAACTCTGCGATTATGATAAAATATCTTAGATGAAATATAGCCAAAAAAAATATTTTTTTTCAAGGACTTTGGTCTGACTTCATGAAGAATGATTCAGTGTCAGATAGACAGACCAGGTCAAGGATTAATATAAAAATAATATTAAAAACTGCTTTATACTAATTATCCTCCTGTATAAAGCATGACACTGATTACAGTTAAAACTATTGCCCCACAAGGTTTATTTCTTAATTATTGAAATTTTAATGATCGCTTCCATCTCTTCTGTAAATACCTAAGGGCTTTTCAAACAAACAAGTAAAACGGGATTCTCTGACAAACTAACTTTGAGGAAGTCAGAACACTGCCCAGAATGTTATGTACCTGACATAATTAAAGTATGAGCTAATCTAATACATTTCCTTGATTTGCCATGTAGGAAATTGTGATTCAGGGAGTGCCATGAACTGTGAAGATTGTTTGCTCTCTGGACCAAGCTGTGGCTGGTGTTTCCAAGAGGTGAATTATTTCAAATCCACAAAAATAATGACTTGATGTAATTACAAATTATATGTTTGTTAAATAATATACTATTCATATTCTGAACTCTCTGCTCCAAGCCACATTTTTCAGGAGAAAAGTAATTCAAAGAGTGGGTCAGAATATCTACTTTAGAATCACTGGAAATTAGCATATCCATTACTTTCTTTTCTTTTTAATCTCTAGGCCCTAACTCCGATTCCAAGTAATCTTAAAAGCTTTTTATACACCTTTCCATTTAACAAAAATTTTAATTTGTGACCTAGCAGCTGCTTAAGAAAAGCAACACACACACACCCCAATTCCACATTGATGTGCTTTAAAGATTATTAACCAGGCTCATTAATCACATTCAAACTCACTTTTCAAAGGATTGTTCATATGTATAATTAACAAGTTTGGGGCAAAGAGGACTATTATGGAAGAAATAAGAGACCATTTAAATAGATAGGATATAATTGGAACAAAAACTAATGTACAGAGAAGTTACGTAACAGCTAAAAAAGATGTTCTACCAAGGAACATGTTTCTTAGACATATAATATTCTGAATCTGATCTTGCATCCATTAAAACATGCAACAAGGAATGAGAAGAAATGGGTCTAATTCCTGGCCCGGGGGACATACATTGAAACAGTGGTCTTATTTAGGCTTTATTAACTGTAACCTAATATTTTCAAATCTGTCTCTGCAAATAAAGGAACTAGCAATTTCTGGCTCAGTTCAGCTAACCTAGTGATTCAAGCATATGCTGGGTTCTCCTGAACCCAAATCATAGAGAACGGAATATGCCTCATGTAACAAAACTGGGGCACCTCCGTTGCTTCGTAAGTGAAAACAGAACCCATGAGATAATATAAATATGGTGCCAGACACCGGCTTCTGTGTGAAATTGTGCATGCTCAAAACTGCAGAAAATTAGTAGCTTTGGTTTGACTGTTTCTGAGTAACCGTCTGACTTAATGTTTACACAATCTTGATTGTGCATACAGAAAACAGTAAAGCTTTTTCTTATATTCAGAAATTGTCAAATGAAGAAATCATGCTTGGTCCTGTTTCCACATTCCATTATTTGGCATTTGTTGTTTTGGTAAATCCCAAACCTGACCCTGTGAAAGAAACTCACAGTTAGTTGTAGAAAACTTCACTTGTACGGTTTTGCCTTTGTCTGGAATGTCCTCTTAAGCAGGGGTGGGGGAATCAGGAACCTCAATGATGAGGAAATAAGTTGGATGAATTATGATCACTATGATTGCAAAGATGCTGCCAAGGTCCTAAGTGTGAGACAAGTCATAAGTCATAAGTCACTTTTGTCAGAGCTGTCAAATGGTTGTTAAACGAATAGTCATAAGTCAAGAACTACCTCTATGGCAAGACCACCTATCTAGTGTGGCATTGCCAACAAAAGCAACAGCCAAGAAGTCTCTCTTCCTACACCATGCCATTCAGAACTCTTTGGCTGATGAGATCTGCAACTTACTTTCCCTGCCTGACCAGGTGGGACGGGCTGATGTAATGAGATAGTTCCATAGTTAACCTGGCCTCATGCCATATCCCATCTCTTAATTCTAAATAAATTCTTATTTATTTGTTTGTTTGTTTGTTTGTTTAATTTATATGTGACCCATCTCCACTTTCAAAGCAACTTTCCTTAAAGCCTCGTCATTCAGTTCTGATCACCAAAAGTCCATTAAGGAGTATCAGAGATAACAACATATCTATTTTGACCTTGATCAAAATAAACCAACCTTATATCCCTTTCTTTTACTTTTAATAATCTATTGATCTATTTTGTTCTTTCAAATAATGTCTTAGAACTTGATTTCTTTTCTTTTCTTTTCTTTGTTCCTTCTTATAAAATTCCTCAAAAATTTAACAAGCCTCTTTTGTACAAACCATGTAGGAAAATTATCCAGGTTATCTCTTGGTTTGTTGCTTGTTTATCCTTTTAATTATTAAGATATCAGCTGGTTTCTTTGTATGCCCAGAGTAACATCATTTTCCATGAAGTCTGTAGAGATTCTCAGTCATCCAGGTCATGGTTGTCCCAAAGGTGCTTTTTCAGGAGGCAACTGGATTTGCTTGAAGATGTTTCACTTCTCATCCAAGAAGCTTCTTCAGCTCTGACAGGATAGTGGGGAACCAGCAGCATTACTCAGGTGACCCTGAGGACACAGATAAACCTCCAAGTGCTTCAACGACCCTCTAAAAGGATGCAAATGACTAACTGTCTGCAATGAATATAAATCCTTCCATTCCCCACTATTCTGTCAGAGTGGAAGAAGCTTCTTGGATGAGAAGTGAAATGTCTTCAAAAGAAAAAACAAGAAAATCCAGTTGCCTCCTGAAAAAAGCACCTTTGGGACAATCTTTTTCCATGTCATTCTTGTAGCCTGTCATCCAGTTTCAGATCAGTTTCAGTCTTGAACAACAAAATCTGTTCCTCTTCCATATCACCTTTTAAACAGTCTGCCTATAGAAGCACACACTCTTAAAATTAAGCTCTGAGTTCAGTGTTCAAAACTATCCTTCAATATGTCCAATGTTAAATAATATTTTGCTCTGTTCTGAATTAGTAAGCCAAATTTAAGTGCTTCTCCTTTAGTTGTAATTTTTAATTCCTTCTGATTCCTTCTAGTCTCCGATCTTTAGTCTCATCCTATGATTTTTTTTAAAGAGAACTCAAAACAAAGGCATTTTCCCATAGGAAGGATTGTTATAATTAATTCCAAAGTCTTATTTCAAATTCATATGGATCCTTAGTCCATTTTTAGATTTCCACAATTAAAGTTCTAATCACCCTGTTTATTATTTTTTTTAAAAAGAAGTCCTTAAACTTTAATTTAAAACTTTTTTTTTGCTAAGGATTGAAAGAAACTCTGATAGACCTGTAAAATTTGTCATTCCAAAGATTCCTAATAGCTGAAAAGAAGTTAACAAGTCTAGAGCTCTGGTGGCACAGTGATTAAAGTGCAGTACCGCAGGCAAACTCTGCCCATAGCCTGGAGTTTGATTCTGATCAGTTTAAGGTTGACTCAGCCCTCCATCCTTACAAGGTTGGTAAAATGAGGACCCAAATTGTTGAGGGCAATATGCAAATAATGCTTCTTCATTTTAAACCACCCAGAGAGTGCTGTAAAGCACTATGGGCCAGTACAGGTAGTCCTTGACTTACAACAGTTCATTTAGTGACTGTTTGAAGTTACAATGGCACTGAAAAAGATGACTTATAACTGTTTTCCACACTTGCAACCATTGCAGCATCCCCATAGTCAGGTGATCAACATTCAGATGCTTGGCAACTCATTCATATTCTTGACGGTTGCAGTGTCCCGTGGTCATGTGATCCCCTTTTGTGACCTTCTGACAAGCAAAGTCAATGGGGAAGCCAGATTCACTTAACAACCGGGTTATTGACTTAACAATTGCAATGGTTCACTTAATAACTGTGGCAAGGAAAGTTGTAAAATGAGGCAAAACTCGCTTAACAAATTTCTCACTTAGCAACATACATTTGGGGCTCAATTATAGTCGTAAGTTGAGGTCTATCTGTATATAAGCCTAACTGTTATTGTTATTTCCATAAGTGAAAAGGAAATATGTGAACCAAATGTTCTTTTGAAGGGGCTGACCATGGTTTCAGCAAAAAATTGGCTATTTTCTCATTTCTCAGAACTCTTAAGTCTGCCAGAGACTGCTATCTTGCAATGACTTTGCAAGGAGCAATTGTTCGGAGCAATTGTAGGTGATCTCAAGTCATCTGAGGTCATTAGAGAGGAATTATGAAGAGCTGCTGTACTTGCTGGCTCTTAATTTCACTGTTGTCTTTGGCTGGGCTTTTAGCAGAGCTGTCCTCCTTCTCTATTTCTTCCCTGGAAGTCCAACGACAGTAGGCAATTTGGTCTGATGCCTTTTTGAAAGTCTGATTTCTAAAACTAAAAGCCAACTTCCATTTTGAATAAATTCAGAAACATTTTTGCTTTTAGCATGATCAGGAGCAACGGCAATTTTGACTTAAAAGAAATTGTGTTGTTGAGAAAGTAAGCTTGGTAAAGGTATATTTATATTCTATTCAAATAATTATACACTATGCCTTCTCAGTGGAGCAACTTTTTTCTTCTGATCCATAGCCAAGGTAGACCTTAATGCTATAAATGTAACTAAGCATGGGATAGTTCTTCAATTCCCCTGTTCAAGAAAGAATCCTAAGAATTCTGTGTGTATGTGTGTGTGTGTTTGCCTTTGAGTCAACGTTAACTCATGGACAAATCCTTGAAGTTTTCTTTGCAAGGTTTTCATAAATCATTTGCCCTTGCCCCTTTCCTAGAGCTGAGAGACTGTGACTGGCCCAAGGTTACCCAGCTGGCTTTGTGACTAAAGCAGGACTAGAACCCCTGTGGAATTAAAGGGATTTTCTTAGGACTTTTCCTCACACTTTGCTAACTGCAGCCTACATATGGCTCATTAATCACTTTTAAAGGACATGACATGTCCTCCTGGCATTGCCTTTGTCTCTTCCTCAAGCCACTGTGCAGATAATATACGTTCCAGTTTGGAAGTGGTGATTTCCCCTCTTCTTCAAACACAGGTTTGTGTGAATGATCTGGAATGGTTCCTTGACAGGAATGGAGAGGGCATTTGAAGGGGCTGCAGGCATACTCTCTCCGCTCTGGTTGCCTCCCATTTTAATAGGAGTAGCCAGAGACCTTGGCGTCCACAGAGGCACCTGGGAATTAAGGAAGAAACAACACTCAGCATGAGAGATTGTGGGGAGGCTAAGAAAGGAATGGAACAGAGAGGTGACAAAACAAACAAGAAACTACAGGCAAGTCAGATGATAGCTTATCATTCTGAGAGCCTCTTTCTTAATTACCTCAAAATAAATGAGGTTGGGAAATTCCTCTTCAAGTTTTCACGATTCTCTATCTCCCTAGACTATCATTATCATTAAAACGTTGATTATATGCCATCAGAGTTGGTGTTAACTGTTAGCAACTCCATGGATAACCTTCCCAGGGTAGCATTAAAAATCCTTCACTGAAGTTTGCATAGTGCTTGTATCCTTGGTTTTAGTTCATTCCTAAAGGCATGCAAAGGCTTGCACGGTTTGCATAGGAAAAACGTTTTGCCTGCCCATGTTGTGATTGTGTAGCCTGAGGCACTTTTCTACCGCTGAAACCTGTCCTCAATGGATCTTAAAACAGCTTACTTCCAAGAAAACTCATATTTGGATGTTAGCCCTAGTAGGAAAATATCGGCGGGGTGGGACAGGGGACTAAACTTCATCCTTCCCCAAAAGGACACACAAATAAAACTTTAAGGTTAGTGTTATCATGATGTGTACATGCTTTCAAAGGGAATCTGATTATCAATTGATGTGAGCTGATAGTTGGACTACTTTTGGACGTGGATTTAGAGTTCTTCCAGAACACTACGATTTTTTTGGTCTTATAAGAAAACGTGTACAAAACCAGACAGGGTCTAATAATAACCATGCCCTTCATCAACACAATGATGTTGACAAACTCTACTTAACAAAGAAAATAGGTGGATGTGGAATGTTTCCTCCCTAGTCCCAGCCCATTCAGATTAAGCGAGCAATTGGCAGGTAAAAGAAATAGAAAATAAAGAATATGAAAAAAATGAAAAAGTCATTAAGAAGTGGTTTT
>JANHFM010005365.1:52896-68541 GCA_032468115.1 Grayia smithii | reverse complement strand
CACTCCCCACCCTTGACTTCCCGGAGCAAATTACATATAAAGAAAGTTAACCTATTAATCTAACAAATTCACAATCTATAACTAATCCCAACTTTTTAACTCTATACAACTCCAAGGAAAAATCTATAATTTTACTCATATGCTATTTGCAATTTTCTAGTCCCATATTTTTTTGAATATATTCAATCCACTTTTTCCAGTCCAAATAATACTTTTCTTGTGTATTGTCCTTCAAATATGCCGAAATTTTAGCCATCTCTGCTATATTCGTTACTTTAAGAGTCCATTCTTCAATAGATGGCAATTCTTTCTTCCAATTTTGCGCTATCAAAAGTCTAGCTGCAGTTATTAAGTTCGACATCAATTTAGTCTCTATTACAATAAGTCCAGTGGTAATCCCTAACAAAAACAATTGTGTTTTTTTCCCAAAGTATTTTGGACATCATCAGGGTCAAACCCAGTTCAGCACCTTGTCCAATCCTATCAAACCCAAACTGAGGTTCCTTGCTTCCAGACAGTCCCCCCACAAGCCCATCCAAAGTATAGAAGCCGCCTCACCAGCAAATAGTATAGCCCAAAGGCACTCTTAAACAAATGAACCAGAACCTAAAAATTCCCCAAAGATCCATCCTCTCTCAGCTGATGGCTCCAATATTCCATTGCCTTTAACAATGAACTGAAAATTCTGGTTCTGCCTAACAGTAGAAACAGCCCATGGCATACTGGCCAGCAAATCAGATCTCCAGACCGTCTTGCCTTGTAGCCCCCAACTTCTGTAAAAGAACTAGTTTTCCATTGTTTGCAATACATATTTTTTCTTCTCAGTGTTGGGTTCGTTATTTTTTAGATTGAATCCATGATTCTTGGAGAGAGCAAATAGTCTCATAACTTCTACCAGCATCTGAAGTGAAGTGAATATGCTGTAGAAGTTTTGTAAATGACCCTTGATTGGCCAGAATTCTATTGGTTATTTTGAGGAGGAAATATTTTGTTACCTAGTTTCAACAATGGTGCTATCTTTATATAAACAGAGCAAACGCCATTCCTTTCTAGCAGTAAAGATGTTTACCTAGCTGGGTAATATTTGCAAGCGACAAAGCTCAGAGAGCACCAGACTCCCAAGGTGCTACATTATGGGTGTCAAATTTGATCACGTCACGTGACGTATCGTGACTTTTTTGCCTTTGCAAAGCCGGGATGAGTGTGGCCTGCGCGTGACACATTTGACACCCCTGTGTGACATCATTTCATTAAAGCTCTTAACTAATATGAAGAGCTCTAGGAAATTAAGTGACCCATAGTTGGCAAAAGCATTTAAAAAGGCTTAAATTTTATGTTTTATGTTAAAATTGACCTCTCTTTAGGATTATTTAAATCTAATTACATATAAAAGAAAACTGTTGATAATTGAAGTACAAAGATTTACTTTGTGTCACTTATATGTGGCCCTTGGCAAGCTTGCAAAGATAGTATGTTTCCATCATCCACACTGTTCCACGATCTACATTCAATACCCACATTCTTCTTGTGCCATATCCATCACTGGATGTCATCGATCATGTTGGCCATCCTATTTTTATCAGCAGCCACACGAAAAAGTGCTGCTGAGTTTTGTCCAAACCAGTCCCTTAGATACCCTCTTTAGAAAGTGAATAATCAACAAGAGACTTTAAATAAAAGTATTTTATTTAAAATATTTGCACTGTTACATCAAAGGGGAAAAAAAATCTTAAAATGATAGATACTTGTGCTGAGCCTGGTTTATTATATCTAACAATACACACAAGCACGTATGTTCTCCTTACATGGGAAGGTTATAATGCCTGGCTACTTTGTATTGTCTTTTACTTGAAATATAGATAGTGGGGACTTGCATAGTTTATAGCAAATCAGTGATTCACTTACTAAGTGTACTGTGCTATTTGGTAACAGATTCCTAGGCATTCAAATAGTCTTTCAGGACTTGGATCAGCTGATATCAGGCAGAGAGCTCTATCACAGAGATGGCTTTTGAAAGAGCCCTTCTGCTAAAGGAAAAGCTAGCTTATAAGTTAACATATAAATTCTTTAAAGGAAGTTCAACAATTCTGAAATTATAGGCATACAAAACTGAGATGTCCTATATCCCAAAAGGTCTCCTGGAAAACGATCAGGAGAATACATGGAAAGCCTTCGGACTCTTCTGTGTCATCCAAGTGTCACCGGTTCAATGATTGGCGCAGCTCCTCATACATTATTTGGTCCTAATGCAATAAATGGAGGAAAAATTGAAAACTCCTTTAATAATGCAATAATTTAAAGCTCTAGTAATTATTTTAACTTTGCTCCAGGAAGAAATATATAATCCTGTGTATTGGCAATGATTTGGCTATCCACTTGGAAGGTGAAGCAAAGGGAAAGAAAAGCATTTTTGGAGTATAATTTGCTTTTTTTTTTCTTTTATAAACTGGTGTTACACTGTTAAATTAGTAGATTAAAATATGCATATTGCTGTTTCAGCAGTTTCTATTGTCTGCATGCTCTGCTTCCCTACTTCAATATATAATATATTTTGCATTGTTCTGTTAAAAAGCTGCTTAAAAGAAACCAGGCAAAGTTGAACTGTAATCACAATGTAAAAGATTGCTATAATTTAATTCAGAGGTCAATATTAACAGAGCTAAGTATTGGGAGCGAAGTGTTGAGATCAGCAATCTCGTGCAAACTCGTCATGTGAGGAACTGAAGGGATTTAAAAAAAAAAAAAATATCCACAGCAGGCTTTCCTAACACCATGTCCTGCAACTGACAGTCATCTCCTCTGTCCCCCAGCCCTCCTGTCCCTTTCAATATCTACATGAAGTCACTGGGGTAGTCATCTGTTGGTTTGGTGTAGTACCACGGATATGTGAATGATACTCAAGTTATCATTTCTGTCCTCAGTTGCCCAAGTGAAGTTACTGAGGTTCTTTCCTATAATTGGATGGGAAAGAACAGGCTACGCCACAAGCTTGCCAAAATCTAGATTTTGGGCCCCCCAGATCTGGGATATATAAAGCCCTGTAAGGAAACATGTGAAAGAGGCCTTCATCCTGCAATGGATAAACAGTGGCTAAAAATGATGATGATGAAAGCCCAGGAATAGGTTACTTGAGGGGCTCTCTTCTGACTGCGCACCCCACATGATCCCACAGGCAGGGCATGCAGCCAGGTTCTTTTAAATTTGTCATCTTATGGGATCTATGAAGTATGCTTTTTCTGTGGTTGCTCCTGCTCCACCCCTCCCCCGCACTCAATATAAAAGTTCCAACTTTACTCGCCTGTAAAAAAGCTGTTAAGATTGGGTTCTTCTTTCAGGCATTGAGGCCAGTTGAATGAGAGATATTTAGTGATTTGTTCTGTTATGTATTTGGTTGCCATTTTATATTTGGTAGTTATATATATATATTATTGCTATATGGATTTTGTTCTTTGATTTATTGCTTGTTTTTAAACTGTACACTGTCCAGATTTACACTAGTTGAATTGGGTGCCTTATAAATCTAACAAACAAACAAACAAACAAATAAATCACATCTTGCGCACATACACACATCAGAGTTTCTAATGAAATGTACCGGTATTTGATTCTAATTCAAAATTCAATTACTCCAGTCAGTCTGAGTTACTGTGAACACATATACATTGTATTTAGTATGAATTGCTTCCAGTGATTCTGGAAGATTATGTTACATTTCTGATAGATAGATAGATAGATAGATAGATAGATAGATAGATAGATAGATAGATAGATAGATAATAGATAGATAGATAATATATTTCTTTCTAAAACTGAGAAAGAATGACTGGCCCAAGGTCATCCAGCTGGCTTTATGCCCAAGGGAGGACTAGAACTCACGGCCTCCCAGTTTCTAGCCAATGCATTCAACCATTACAGCAAACTGGCTCTGTTGAACAGGATATGTGGATTTATTATTATCTGAAAGTAAAGTTATTCACTGAACACTTGTGTTGTCACTCTAACTCCTAAGAAATCTTGCTAATCTGAGCTCAGGGATTCTTATTCTTTGGATAAATAATTTCCAATCCTGATGGTAATTAAGAAGTCTGACCATAAGGCAAACTGCGTATGGGAGCCCCAGAGCACTGAGAGGCAGTGAGGGTAAAAAGGAACACAGGACAAGGTGTGAATTTCATAAAACAAAGATGGCCACTGAGTTCCCTACCAGTTCCATTCCAGCAATTTTTAGCAGTTGTTACCACAGTGTAATTTTTTAATGTGCTACACGGAAGAAATCTTTAACTACATGACCAGAAAATAGTTTTCAATAAGATTTATATTAGTATGTGAATTTAGGGAGTACCAAGATAATATGTAACTAGTTTAACATTAAATATATACATATCTATTGTATTTAATGTAATATTAATGAATCATATGTGCATTAATATTTAAATGAAATACACTAAATAGTTTGAAATTAAATATAAAATAAAAATTTTGTTCTATCCTCACGCACTAGTTTTTCAAACGTGGCCTAATTAGCAAGTTGGGTCGTCACAGCACATCACAGATGAATGAGGGGGGTTCAAATTTCATATGGAGCCCTCAGGCCTAGAAGTATGTATACACTAACTCAGGTGTTCCCCTGGAGAGGTGCATAACAGATAAGAAACGCCACAAAGATTATTGTGTGGTAGTAGTTAGTAGCATTGGACTTTGCCAATAACACACAGTATTAGATCAAATACAGTTCTGTGGCAATCAGAAGTGTAAATATTTTCAAAGGTGTAGATATGTGATCTCAGGTGACCCAAAACTTACTGAAAAGGGTGCTCCCAATTTCTTTTCTTTTCTTCTTTTGATGTGCATTGACTGCCATAGGCTTGATGCCCTGCTTGACAGAACTGTTTTGACAAAACAGCATTAGGCTGGGTGGAATTCTCTGCCATCTCATTTTCTGGAGGTATGGGAATCTCCAGAATGAATGAATGAATGAATGATTACACAAAGTGAATGGCACATGAGGATGCAAAGCTTCAAAGTATTGTGCACTGTTTATTTTAGGTTTGCTAAAAAGTGGTTCCATCCCTTCTCAGAACTAGAGGAAAAATATCGGTAATGAAACAAATCACCTGATGCTTCTACAGCAAGGGTCCTCAAACTGTTTAAACAGGGGGGCAATTCATGGTCCCTCAGACTGTTGGAGGCCAGACCAGCTGGGTGGGCATGGCTAGGCAGTCATGTGACTGGGTGAGCCTGGCTAGGTCATATGACTGGGTGGGCGTGACCAATTTAGAAGTCCATTAAATAATACACACAAATTAAATTTTAATTTATTTTGCTCCTGGGGTGTTTTATTTGCTTTTGTTTGCATGCTGCTCTTTTGGTTCACTTTTCTTTTTACTAGATAGTTTTTTAAGTTGTTTAGGAGACTTCCACGTGGACCGTTTTTGGCCTCCCAGCCTCCAGAAGATGGGTGAGGACCTGCAGTGGGTGGGGTGATGTGTGCAGGGCAGCCTCATTTTCCTGTGTAGGCCAGATTAATGGCTTCGGTGGGCCATATGTGGCCCATGGGCTGTGGTTTGAGGACCCCTGCTGTACAGGAAGGAAGTCTTCCTGACCAATAGGATGGGGAAGACAGGTGGGTTTTTTTACCAAGCTAGTCATTCAAACTTTTAATTTGTTGTTTCTTGTAGTAGCCTGCTAATAAAGCATACTTTGCAGATGTTTTTCACTATCCATATCAGACAATTAATTATTAAATGAGTTAATGCTACTGCTGAGATATTCTTTGTCATAGAATAATATCATGCAGCATGGAGAATAAAGAGACCCAGTCAATATTTGTACTTCTTCTTCCCCCTTTTTAACCACAGTTGTTTGATTAGTTTTCCGTTTCCCCTTTGGCTCCACAAGGAAATGAAGAAACGATACAGATCAATGTTCGTCAGACTGAAGATTATCCAGTTGATCTCTACTACCTCATGGACCTTTCAGCTTCTATGGATGATGATCTGAAAACTATAAAGGAACTGGGGTCTACCTTGTCCAAAGAAATGTCTAAGCTCACAAGTAACTTTCAGATGGGCTTCGGGTCTTTTGTTGAAAAGCCAGTTTTACCATTCATCAATACTCTGAGGGAAGATCTGAAGAATCCTTGCCGGTTGGTAGAACAAACATTTCTTCTGACTCTTTAGAAATTTGGTTTGAATTTAAGTGAGATATTTCTCCTTAAATGCAGTTCGATTAATTCATTGTTTTAATACAGGAATAGGGGATTCCACCCACCCCTGCCCCACCAGGAGACAGGTCAGGGACTGCTGAAAGTGAGAAGTCACCTCCAGTAGCCCTTTTATTCATACACATGCAGTCAGAACCACCCCACCCCCAAACGTATGCACACAAACAATGCATACTAAATCAACTCTCTTCAAGGCTACACTCTAGAGCAATGTTTCTCAACATTGGTGACTTTAAGATGGGTGGACTTCAACTCCCAGAATCCCCCAAACCAGCTTTGTTATATATTAAATTAATATTAAAAGCAATTTTAAGACAGACCCTATTAAAACCTTTCCAAAACTTCAAGATTGCAGAAAGCGTTGATTGATCAGATACAGTACATTGGCCTTATGGAGTCTCCAGTCCTGCGTTAATCATTCTGGTACTTTCCATTTAGGATGGTCTTTTTAGCCTAGATTCCAGAGAATCTGGTCTGGATAATAATTATTTATTTCAGTTTGTCCATAAGCTGTTCGTTTATGTGGGGGTAGGGATGGTGATTATCTAGATTTCTGGCAATTAAGCTAAGATGCTATGCTCCTTGAAAGGGCAACTGAAAACTTATAAAATGAGCACCATGCTACTCCATGAGGCACTGAGAAATTCCACCAGTGGAACATGTTGACAGGGCATTCCAGAGTCTATGAACTAACAAGTTTTATTGAATTCCTCAACATACTCAAAAAACTACAGTAGGAATACAAAGCTACAACTGTAGAATTATTCTGGTTCCCACTGATCTCAATAAACAGGAAACTACCATTACTTTCTGATCTGGCAAAGATAAATGACATATTTGTAAGCCACTTAGAGAAGGCTGTAAAGCACTATGAAATATGTAAGTATAAGCGCTATTGCTATTTTAGGAAATAGCGGCTTCTCTGCAAGTAATGCTTGCAGAGCATCACCAAATGTCACCAAATGTCCTGTAAATTGTGCTTTATTTCGGAGCATCGGTATATAACCAGTTGTCCTAGGAATAGTGGGTTCTAAATCCTATCACTCAGCTACAATGTACTGAACTCACATCTTCAGGGAGATACCAATCATATAAACTATCATCCATCTGAAGATCGTACTGCTGAATAGTGAAAAGAATAAAGGGCCATACCAAATGCACCTCAACCCTTAAAGCTTTTTAATGTGACCTCCATTGTCATTTATAAGCACATAAGCATTTTATTTTACAGAAATGTCGCATTTGATTGTTTGCCAACATTTGGATACAAGCATGTTCTGTCATTGACAAACGATGCAGAAAGATTCAATGAAATTGTGAAAAAACAGAAAATCAGTGCAAATTTAGATACTCCAGAAGGAGGATTTGATGCAATTATGCAGGCAGCTGTTTGTAAGGTAAAGAAACAATATCTGTGTTTCATGTTGATTTGGGGTAAATGAAGACTATGTTATTGCTAGCTTTACTTTAGATCAGAACATCCCATATGAAAGTACGTCACGATGTTCAAGAAAAGTTTAAAAACCTGGCTGTTCCCCCCAACTCTTGGGTTAGGGTGGATGTTAAACTGTAGGATTTCATCTGTTTAAAGAATTACCTTTTGCAGATTATGTGAATTGTGTTTTTACTGTTTTCTCTAAAAGCTGTATGCCACCCAGAGTCTTATACAGTTGTTTAGCCTTGTAAAGCCAATAAATAATATTCTGAATTGCTGATTATGTATATAATTTATTATATTCTACCTCAAGTACTCAGATAATATGGTTGACCTTCATTGCTCCACAAGTTTCACTGAGGAGTGGTATTTACTACTTCACCTCAGGCAGCAAAATCTTATGGTTTGTCTCTGATAGTTCTTTCGAATACTAATTTTCATCCTTTTATAGAGTAGAGCTTGGCATGTTTTTAATCATCAGAACAAGATAAATCATATTTCATATTTCTGCATGTGATACCAAAATATTACATATATTGTTTTACCTCATATTCCCTGTCATCACTTATTAATGTTTTACTGCAGGAAAAAATTGGCTGGAGAAATGATTCATTACATCTGTTAGTGTTTGTGAGTGATGCTGATTCTCATTTTGGGATGGATAGTAAATTAGCAGGAATAGTTATTCCAAATGATGGAAAATGCCACTTGGATCAACAGAATGAATATGCCATGTCAACTGTTTTGGTAATTGCTTTTTATTTTATTCAATCCTTTCCCATTCTCCAGTCTTGTACATTTAATCATTTTAGAAATTGCATTTGTATAACTCCATGCATTATAGCAATAGCACTTAGACTTATATACCGCTTCACAGTGCTTTTATAGCCTTCTCTAAGAGGTTTATAGAGTCAGCATTTTGCCCCCATCAATCTGGGTCCTCATTTTACCCACCTTGGAAGGATGGAAGGCTGAGTCAACCTTGAGCCGGTGGGAATTGAACTGCTGAACTGCTGGAAATCAGCACTCAGCAGAAGTAGCCTGTGGTACTGCACTCTAACCACTGTGCCACCACAGCCTTTTAAGGTATTCTAAAATGAACATAGAAAATATAATTTGTACAAGGTCATTTTCAGATGAACTAGAATAAAATTACCCTTTTACCATAGAACTATATTTCATGCAGAGTGAGGGATATCTCCTATCCTACACTACTTCAGGAGAATGGAAAGCAATAAAGTCTTTTACCACTACAAGGACATTAATTTTCTAAATAAGAGACATTCCAAATCTGGTTTAAAAAGCATCATCTTGTTATATCAAATTGAGATGGCTTCTAACTCCATTCTTGTATCATGCATTCTTAAAGTTGGGGATATCCTATACTGTACTTCTTACTCTATTTTTATAATCCTTCAGTGCATATTCATTTGCATACAAGCTCCACTTATCCGTGATTTTCTCAGGGTTTTACAGAACGTTTAAAAACTCACTTTATTGTTTGTTGAAGACCCCTCAACACAAGTCATTTCTTGCTTCAGTGTGGATGCTTATCCAAGTGTGATGGAAGAACTTTTCTTCACACAATCTTTTTCAATGAGCACCCCAAATTTGTGAAAGTGTGAAAGTGCTGAATGCAGCCTTTCCCCAATTCTGCCCCCTGGGCTTCGTAATTTTGTGTGGCTGATGCAGATGAACTCCAAACGAGGTATCGTTCCCTGCCTTTCTATCTACACAGCTGTATTTATTTATTTATTAAGCTTCCATGTCACTCCCATCAAAGCCTTTTAATTCCATACTGTATGAAGGTAAAATACACAATATGCAACAAGACAAAAACATCACCAAATAATCAGCAATTTGTTCAGCCTTATCTCACCACAAGGTGCCATTTCCTCAAAAGCAATAATCAGGATTCTATTCAATCCCTACATTCTCACCCACAAAAACCCAATTCTTCATTGCTTTCCAGAAGGTCATCCTTATCCACAGATGCTGGCTATAGAGTAGGGGTGTTGAGACTTAGGAACTTTAAGACTTGAGGATTTCACCTCCCAGAATTCCCTAGCCAGCCATACTCATTGGACATCCCTGCTATAGAGGATTGGGCTACTACCAAGAGGACTTATTCCCCGGAGCCCAGACATTAAAACTCTCTAATAAGAACCTGTAGGAAGCTTTGAGATAGCTGTCTTCCTTAATAGAAATCTCAGTGTTTTTCCAAAAGGATTAGATTCTGCTTTTCTTAAACATGAACTTACATTTTCCATAAAGGAAGGGTAGCCTTTGGTTAATTCCTAATATCTTTCTTCTAGCAAGGTGAAAGAAGGTATTATGGAGGGTCTATGCTTTGATTAACCTACTGTGCCCCTGTCTGCACCAAATATGTGAGTCTTTCATCTGGCACTGTCCAGGTGCTTACCATGCACCAGTAAGTTGTTTTTTAATTTAAAGTTGATGTAAAGATCGATTTTCCTTTTTGATTTTCTCAGGAATACCCAACTTTAGGACAACTGATAGAGAAGATTGTGCAAAACAACATTCTGTTAATTTTTGCAGTCACTAAGGAACAAGTTCATTTATATCAGGTAAGATCTCCAAATCTTTTCACATTCTTCTTAGATTGGCTATTCAAGATGGTGTCTGAAAAATGCTTTAGGGTGAGGGGACTGAGATTATTTGAAGTTGGGCCATACTATTTGTTGCCTAAAGTTCAAGAATTGCTGAGGCTGGACTGAACCCTTGGAAACTCCAAAAGATTTGGCAGCACTGGCCACAGCTCTGTCCCGGTTGAGTTGCGGCAAAGCAAAGGCTACTATCCTGGTGAATATCAAGATTGAGGAGACAATGCCAAGGCTGGTACAGCACAACATGATTTCCATTTCAGCTAGTGACCCAGCCAGCTTGGACAGTGTGGAGGTTTCTGCAATGGCCCTTGGTGTGAGTGCTTGGTTATGACACCATATCTGGCTCCAGTAGTCCATCATTTAGTTACTGCCTGTCTTCTGGTGTCCATCAAAAAAAAATTGGGGCTTTTTTTTTTTTTTTACTTCAAGGAGAGTATATCAGACTGATATGGTCCCTGAACACTCCTGAATTCCTGAAGTCAGTAGTATGCTGGCAAATGGTTTAAAAGCAGCTCTGCCAGTTCCATTGCTGCCACTATGCTGTGCTGCTAGCTGCAGAACAGTTGATTGGCTCACAAAGCATTGTATCACAGCTTTGTTCTCAACTGGCTTGAAAACAGGAGTAGGTCAAAGCCACAGGCTGGAGAAGCAGAGGCAGCATTAGCACAAGAACTGTGTATTTCAGCCAAAGTTCTTCCTACTTGTTTAATGTTATACAACACAGAGACTTAAAGAGCTGAGTGGCCTTCTAAGTCGAATAAATAAATATTAAGATGAAAGGGATGGATGGTAACCAAAAAAACACACCATTCAATGTTCTAATCAGAAATGTTATTAGATTCAGAATCCTAATCTCATTGAAGTAGGATAAATTTAGCACGCATACAGGTACTAAATCTAATTCCACCCTCAATGGTAGAAAACAAAGTGATATAGCCGAAACACAAAAACAGCAGGGATTTTATTTTAAAAAGGGAAACAAACAAGCTATCCAAAGAAAACAAGAAAATGGGAGTTTTGAACATGAGAAAACCTGATTTAATGTTCTTGGGGAACAAACAAAAGCATCTGGGAACTCTGACATGGCAATAAAAATAATGCAATGTGAAACTGTTCATATAATAGTGGAGGTACAGAGAGATAGAAAAGGGTGTAGAATTCCAAAGAAAATGTGATTTTGTGATCAGTGACTGGTGCCTATCTCAAGATTAAATGATATACAGAGAAAGCCAGAAAGTCCTTATCTAAGAACCTGTCCATCCATTCTCCACCCACCCACCCTCAGCCTTTCATTTCTTGAATGGATTGAATTTCCCTTAATGTTCAATCATGGCCTGAGAATGCCTTTCAAGGAAAACTGTCAAACCACATTTGCCTCATTAACAATGCCATTTGTGGCTTACAGTACTTTCCTATCCACATCTGTATGGAAGGAATTCCAGTTGAGTTCAGTGAAACTTCAAGAAATGTAGATATAATCTTACAGCCTTAGTTAAATCTCTCCAATCTCAAGACACTGAATAAGACTCACTCAAACATGGCTCCTAATGTGGATTTAATATAGCTAACAGGGGATGTATCATACAATTATCTAATGGCTCTTTAATTTTGTACTTTGAAAAGAATACTAGACCGCCCATGAGCCATTGGGTCATCTTTTCAAAGATATTTTCTTACCAAAAAAGTGAAACAGAATGACTGCAGGTAGGCAAAAAGTTAGTGGGAGTGGGAGTGGCTTCCAGATTCTTGTTGGCTTCCCCATTGAGTTTTCTTGGGAAGCTGCCAATGAACGTTGGAAACCAATTGGAAATAAGGAAAAAGAAAACAGATATATAAAGAAGTGACTTTCAATCTCCACCATGTATAATCAACTTTTGTAGCTCTTTTCCCCCTATAAGTTTTCCAACAGATATTTCTTCTTCCCTTAACTTATCCCTTATCTGTAAGCAAATCCATAAGGTATCAACTTTTTAATCCGGGATCAGCAAAATGCCTGTAAAGAGTTGCCAGAATTTGATAAAAATATCTTATTTTAACCACGATCAACTAAGCTAACTTTATACTCCTTCCTTTTACTTCTCAAAAACTTTATCTTTAATTCATTCAAATATTATCATAGAATTCTTTTATTCAATAAGACAAACCAGGATCCATTGAGTCAGTGTTTCAGAGATACTCCTTCCTCCCTTCCTGTTTTTTAGGATTATGAACATCCAGAGTGATTCTGGGCAGCTTACAATAGTGTAACAAAGGTCAGCATTACCTTATGGAGTGTTTGAACAATTTGAAATACAAGTGCCCAGAAATCTCCAGAAAATGGTGCACTGAGCAGCACAGCATTTTTTTTCTTCCTGTTGACAAACAGCTGACTTTGCTGTCAAGGCCAGTTCTTTGCCAGCATGGTCCCCAGATTTGAATGGAAGCAACTAAGAACAATCCACAATGACATTCAGACAACTGTGTACTTTTTGATACTGAAAAAGTATCAAACTATGGGGGGTTTGCAGTTCTCAGTATAGAGATAGAAGGTTATAATATATATTGTGAACTTGCTTTGCAAGGAGGGGAATAATTATATTTATAAACATATTTATCACTATTCAACCAGGGGAGATATTTTATGTGCATGTTTGACATTGTGTTTTATACATTTCTTTTGTTGTTATCTACTCTTTTTTCCTTTTTTAAAAATTTTGTATTTTAACTTTGGAAATAAATATGTATCTGGTAAAAATATCAGAGTTGGTCCCCTCATTTATTGATACATATTTATTTGTTCATCATCTATTATGTGACCTTATATATTTGATATTTTTTTCCCTGAGGGAAAGTTATAATTCTATTTTGCAGCAATATGCGGATCTTATTCCTGGAGCTACTGTTGGAAAACTACAGCATGATTCTGGAAATGTCCTCCAGTTGATTATAGATGCATATAAGGTATGTAAAATTAATAAGAATTGCCTTATTGGGGGAAAATAGATGGCATATAAATTAAATTAAATAATACTCTAAGTATTTCATATTTTTGTAATTTGATGTAAATAAATTAATTTGAACATAGCATTCTTCTCTCTCTGAAATATTGGTTATGTCCAATGTTTCATTAGCAAATAAAAAACTCAGACAAAGTCGTAGAAACTGTAAAATATAGATTACAAGCATAAATCACTATGGCTTGCTGCAGGGATCATGGTTAAAAAAAAAGAGAGTTCTTTCTCAGCATAATATGTGATTTTAGCCAGAGGCTCAACTCATACAGTTTATTTACACAGCAAAAAGTTTCTAATGCTATTTCTATACTATACATTTCTCTTATGATTGCTTCAGCCTCGTCTTTCTAAAAATATGTTTTAGGCCAGTCGGTTGAAAGCAGAAGAAAACAGATCCAGGCTGAATATTAGGAAGGATTTCCTGATGGTATCAGCTGTTAAATACGGGTGTGCAAAATTGTCAAATTTTAGAGACTGGCTGAATTTTCTGCTTTTCTTTTGGATGTGCTGATCTGAGGGTGGTCTGACAGTTCATTGAACTTTTTTTTTTTTTTTTTTTTTTTTGAGCTAGTGGTTTGCATGTGGTCTGGCCCTGAAACACTATTAACTACTTTACATTGAAGATTTACTTCCAAAAAATTGTTGGGCCATCCCTAGAACAAACAGATCAGTATGATCTGGAAGCAAAATAGAACCTCATCTTTCTCAAAACATTCTATCCAAAGTGATACATTTTACATCCCTAGTATTAAGTAATAGAACAGACTATACAGAGCAAAGTTTGACTCTTACTCTTACAGAGCTGAGCTGAGCTGAATTCAGCTAAATGAATTTATTTCTTTAGTTTATTTATTTATTTAGGCTAGTCTAGTCTAGTGAAGAGAAGGACCAGGGAAGACACAATAGTAGTGTTCCAATATTTGAGGGGCTACTACAGAGAGGAGGGGAGGGTCAATCTATTTTCCAAAGCACCCGAAGGCCAGACAAGGAATAATGGATGGAAACTGATCAAGGAGAGATTCAACCTAGAAATAAGAAGAAATTTTCTGACAGTGTGATCAATCAACCAATGGAATGGTTTGCCTTCAGAAGTTGTGGGAGCTTCAATCACTGGAAACTTTCAAGAGGAGACTAGACTGCCATCTGTCAGAAGTGACATAGGGTCTCCTGCTCGGGCGGGGGATTAGACTAGATGACCTACAAGGTCCATTCCAACTCTGTTAATCTGTTAATTTTAATAGGTCAATTTTATGGCTATTGATAGCAAAAAATATCATCATTTAGACAGAATTCTCCATCATCATGTGAAAGGGAGGAGAGGGAATGATTCATGAAGCCACAACCTGAGTTGGCAAATCATTGTTAATACTATCAGGAAGTCATCCATTCTTAATGGACTAATTCCCATCCACTTCAGCACGTTTCATATTTTAAAGCTATTTAAAAATATTGTGACATTCCCCCACCAACGTAATAGTAATGTCATATTGTGCCTCATTTTCTAAAAACGCAATCACAATTGTCCTTTGTGCTCAAAAAGAGAATTCACTTAAAGTTCCGCGATTAGAGGTTTCCATTTTAAAATTGCTGCAACGATGGAAGCATTTTAAAATTGTGGCAGAAATTCAAGAGATTATTATTCACAGATGTGTTGACTTTTCAATATTCCACAGAAAATAAGCACAAGAGGGAAGTCTGAATTGTCAAAATATTTGTTATATGGTCTTCTCATATTCCCTTCAAATCTGAGTCGCATATTTTAGCAAGCATATACGTACATGCCTTGAGAAGTGAAAAACTGTAAAGAACACTAATCAAATGTTTGATGTCTTCAGAGTATTCAAAGTTTACCCTATATAAAATCCAGACTGGCAGAAAATCAAGTTATTAAAAAGAACAAGACTGCTACTCCAACATTTCCTTTTTACTAAGCAGTTAATGTTCAAAAGAATGCCATTGCATTCTACTCCTGCTTTGTTGTATAAATCAGAATTGGTGAGATTCACAAAGTACCCATGAAACTATAGTTTACTAAAATAATATGTTCTCACCAGGGGTGGTTCTACTTACCTCTGCTACCGGTTCGCAACTAGAGCACGCATGCAGAAGCTTCTGCGCATGCGCAGATCGTCCATGGTGACATCCAGGCAGGTGGGCGGAGACTCCCGCCGCCATTACTACCGGTTCACAAGAACTGGACCGAGCCGGGAGCAACCCACCACTGGTTCTCACATGGTCCTTTGCCAAATAAGCCATATTTAGACTTAATACAGTTTGTGAAACCATCTACTTTCTATAGAATAGAATAGAATAGAATAGAATAGAATAGAATAGAATAGAATAGAATAGAATAGAATTCTTTATTGG
>JANHFM010005365.1:27134-39244 GCA_032468115.1 Grayia smithii | reverse complement strand
CATCAAGAGGCTCTTTAGTTCCTCTTCACTTTCTGCCATTAGAGTGGTATCATCTGCATATCTGAGGTTGTTGATATAGCTCATCTCTACCTACATGAATGAGGCAGCTATCATACATGCCAATAATGCTGTGTGTGTACAAAAGAACACATTGGGATTTGGGCCTTCTTTAAACAAAACCTACAGAAAAATTGAAATGTTCACAGCAACTTTCCAAATTTTGCCTTCCAACATTTCCAGGATTCTGATAATTATAGATGAAAGTAACATTTACCTATGCTGCAAGTTTCTTCCCTTTTTCCCATATTAATAGCTATTTATTTATTTAACAATTTTCGCTATTGTCACTCTTTTTCCCTACAGATTATCCACAACCTTCAAATATTACAATGATTATGTTGGGGGTTTCTACTGCAGTAGTTGTCACTGGGATTGTTTTACTTTCCATGTGGAAATTATTTATTTCATTTGAAGACCGTAAAGAAGTTGCTAAATTTGAAGCAGAGAAGTCGAAGGCCAAATGGCAAACGGTATGTTTAAAAAAAAAACACGATTCAGGACAACATTATTATAAATAATAACAAGATAAAAATTGCTACTGTAACCATAGTAGAGCCAGTTTGGTGTAGTGGCAAAAGCGCTGGCCTAGGGGACTGTCATAGCCCCATTTAGGCATAAAGCTGGCTAGATGACTCTCTCACTCAGCCCAATTTACCTCACAATAATCCTAACCTTAACACCAACGCTAACTCTGAACACTAACTCTGACCCTAACTTTAATGTTGCTTTTTGGCTGAGACATCAGGGAAATCAAAACCTAACCCTAACGCTAACCCCAACCCTAAACCGAATGCCAACCCTAACCCTTACCCTCACTCTAATCCTAACCCTAATCCTAACACTAACCACAACCTTAACCCTAATGTCAACCCTAACCCTAAAGCCAATGCTAACGCTGACAGTAACCCTAACAGCAATAGTAGCCCTAGCCCTAATACCAACCCTTTTACCCTAGTGCCAACCCAAACTACAACGCCAATACAAAACCTGCCTCTAACCCAAATCCTAACCTTAATTCAAATCTTAACATCAATGCCAACACTAAATCTGATGCCTATGCTAAATCTAATGCTAACTCTAAATTTAACCCTCACTCTATTCCTAACACTAATGTCAATGCCAGCCCTAACCCTGACTTTAAGCTTAATGTTGGCTTTTGGCTGTCACATCAGGGAAGCCTAACCCTAATTTAACATTGATTTTTGAGGTGGATTTCAAGAAACACTAACTGTAATCTTAATCCTAACCCTAATGTCAATGCTAGGGGAGAAAAAGAGAGAGAGAGAGAGAGAGAGAGACAGACAGACAGACATTTCCCCTAGAAATGGGCTTGTCCAGCTGGGGAGTTTGCAGTAGAAGACAGAAGGAAAGGGAAGGGAAGGGAAGGGAAGGGAAGGGAAGGGAAGAGGGGGCAATGACTCCTTTATTGCAACAGGACTTGAATCAGAGGAAGAATGATCTGCCCCACTTCTCTCTTATCCCTGGATTTTTGTGTGTGCAGAACTTCTGTTGTGCTTTGTGGCCAATAATAGGTAATTAGGGGTTGCAAACACAGTTCACTCTTCTTTAAGCCAGCAGAATTTTCTCCCAGTTCCTTGCTGAATAGCAGCTTTAGTGTTGGCACACAGAAGAGCCCTTGGTATCCAGTAGCCATTGATAAGACCAGTCCTCCATGGATTTCTATAACTTTTTAGTCAATTGGAATAGTGACCATCCCCATGTTTACTACCAAAATAAATCTAAAGTTTGCTTATGTACTATGCAAAGAACTTCCTTTGTCTGTCCTAAATCTCCTCATATCTGTTGCAATCACTGGCTATTGTTATGGCAAAGGATGTAAAACATCCCTGTCCATTTTATGCCATGCATGGTTTTATAAACCTAGAACCTGATCTCCTACACTCAATGAACCTTTTTGCCACTTGTCTAAGAATCCCAGGTGATATAATGCCTCCAGCTGGAGAGATGCAAGAATGCATTGAAATTATTCCCAAGACATTGAATCTTCAAATGGTTTGCTATTATATCTACCTCACACAATACTGTGATAAAAGTGCCACATACATGGCAAATGTCAGTAACATTAATGGAACCTAAGCCTGACATAGTTTATTTCTATAAAATGAACTCTTATTTTGGATAAACAGTACTTACAAAAAGTTATTTGTTTTAGTAAATGTTTAGTATAAGTTGCCTTTGGCAACCAAGGCCCCAACCACACAGGAGAATACATTTCCCTCATCTCCAGCTGCACAGCAGACGGAGCTTAGATTAAACAGCCCCCAGTAGCCCAAGGCCATTTTCCCTCCTCTTTAAGTGCTGCTCCACTGGCAGCTGCTACAACTGCAGCCTATGTTTCCAGTTCTTTGGGGTAGGTTAAATTACAGGGTTTAGTGACTGTGGTCTAAACAATAGTTTTCCTGACATTTTACCAGCAACTTTGGCTGGCATCTTCAGAGGCAAGGTGGTTTGCTATGCAGACCCCAGACAACTGAGCAGACATGGACTGGGCTTCTGTCTTTGTAGCCAGGTAACTTGTCTTCTGATAGGTTTTCAGCCGAGCTGGTAACTCATGGAACTTCAGGAAATCTGTTACCTAGACCAGTAGCCCCCAACCTTTTGGGCACCAGGAACCAATTCCGTGATCCAGAGGGGGCATGATTTTGTGTACTGCCTGCATTCTTCAGATGGGGGCCGGTTCCTGGCAAACCATGGGTTGGGAACCTCTGACCTAGACTACAAACACTAAACCTTAAATCTGTTGCTCAACAGATACTGGACAGGAAAGCCTGCGCCAGTTGGTTTTATTTGTTTTTACTGATAATGCTGACTAGCTGATCCCCATCACCCCATACCTGTTGCTTCCCAGGCAATGGTGTGCAAACAACAATGGGAGTGAAAAGAAAGATCAGCACCTATTTTGCTCTTTGTTGCGAACAGTTTTTTGTGTGAAGAGGCTCGGATTAAGATTTTGCTGTTTTAATTATTGTGAAGGAATCGCAGGAATAGATAAAGTCTAGCTATGTCCATATTACTGTCTGGTTTTAATAATTTTAAAATCAACATTGAATATTTTGAAGACTGTGAAAGGCTTTTTCTTAAAGCCACACTCATTTAGCAAATTATGAATCATACCCCTCCACCCCAAATCAATTGATATGTTAGGTTTCTTTAATTAAGCCACAGAATCAGAGGTGAAATATTCTGTTACGTATAGTGTTTTTCTTCTTTTCTAGGGAACAAACCCCCTCTACAGAGGCTCCACAACAACTTTTAAGAATGTAACATACAAGCAAAAAGAAAGGCAACGTGGCAGTCCTGCTAATGCATACTAATAATTCAAAATTATGAGGAAAACAGTTCCGGAAAACTTTTATTTAAAAAAAGGAAGTTTGCTTTGTTTTCTTCTAAATTTGTTTGGGTGGTCCTAGTAAAATTACTATGGTGATATGGAAGTTTTAAGGTGAGTTCCTAAGTGCTTTTAAAAGTTGGACTGTTTTGGAACCAGGCAGGGAGCTGAGCAGCAGTAGAGGAGATTAAATGACAAAGAACCATCTGGGCATGTAGGAATGCACCAATTAAGCATGACATGAAAATAATATCTGGTGCAATTTTGCTGTAATGAGATTTGGGGATTGGTCTGAATGACCTTTCAAGAAACCCATTTCAAGTATTCCTTCTGATCTCAAAGTAATTCAAGATGTTAGAACAAACCATCTTCTCAATCTTTGCTAAGGAGTATAGTTCAGCCAGTTTTGTCAGTCCCAGTCAGCATTTTACTGCAAGTTTAAGATGGACCTTTAGAGTATTTGCACCTTAAATATTACCAGATAAAGAAAGAGATTTCTGTTTTAAAAGAAAGAAACCTTGGGGGAGAAAAGTATTCGTGATTTATTAATAAAAGTACCCAGCACTTAAACAGCTGTATTCTTAACCATGGTGCAATCTTAGATATTTTGTTTAGAAGTCCCATGAAGTTAAATGAGACAGTTTCCTATGAAATGTTTAGACCCTCTAGACTAGTGGTTGATGGATTGAGGAGAGCCATGTTGACTACAGATGAATGAAGGTGGTGATGAGGGATATGTTGCTGGCTAAGAACACAATAGGTATGGGTACTAGATTTTTTTCTTTGGTACCTTTCAGATTCTTCACCCATTTGATTTTTGTATTGTATCCAATGGCATCTCTTTGGTGAACAGACATTTTGCCCTCTAGGGCAACCAGAATACATACCATGTGCTTTCCAAATTACAATTTATCTAATGACCCCAAACACTGAGGACCTATGATTAAGGGAGTTGCTTTTTTCCAAAAATGTAAATAAGATTTAATACAGAGGGTCTCAAAGATTTGCTATGCTGCAAATATGGTTTTTGATAATGCACATGTTAAGATTGTTTTTTTAAAAAAAACAGAGTATGTGTGTTTTATTCTGAAGCATATGTTTGATAATGGTGATGGGAGTTTTTACTATGAATGTACTGTGCATTTTAGACACTGGAAACGTTTGTAGTTTTTACTGAAATGGTTTTGACCTAAGGCTGGACCTAAAATAAGGCAAAAACATTATCAGTACCATAATATTTTATTATTACTCTTCGGAGCCCTTTGGCATTATTTTCTAATATGCAAATGGAACACTTTTTTTAAAAAAAAAGGAATGTTATGTTACATTTTTAATATGTTGATATGTAAACTGATTTTTTAAATTGTTTTTACATAGATTATGTGATATAAAATGGATAAGTAAAAGAAAGTCAAATATTTTGACTGAGATTGATTTTTACAAATCCTGATGTCTATAGATTGGTCTACATTTTACCTGTGAATCAGGGGTGGGTTTCACTTACCTTTGCTACTGGTTCGCTCACATGCGCACCACTTCTGCGCATGCGCAGATCGTATTTGATGATGTCCAGGTAGGTGGGTGGAGCCTCCCGCTGCCGCTGGTTCGCCCAAGTCGGGGCGAACCGGTAGCAACCCACCACTGCTGTGCATGTTATACGAACCAGCTGGTGTGATTAACTTACAGGTAGTCCTTGACTTATGACCATTCATTTAGCGACCATTTGAAGCTACAATGGCATTGAAAAAAGTGATTTATGGTTGGTCCTAGCACTTATGTCCAGTGCAATTCAGGCAACTGGCATGTATTTATGAGTGTTACAGTGTCCCAGGCGGGGTCATGTGATCACTATTTGTGACCTTCCTAGCAGGTTTCCGACAAGCAGTCAATAGGGAAGCCAGCGAAGAATGTCACAAATCATGATTATGTGAGGTCTTGCTTAAAAATTGCAGTGTGTTGCTTAACGACTGTGGCTAAAAAGGTAAAGTCAGGTGCAATCGTGATCCTTCACATAATGACTGTATCACTTAATGAAAATTTTCTGGTCACAATTGTGGTTATAAGTCAAGAACCACCTGTAAACTATGGTTTAATTCAGTTAGGTTAAACATCAAGTACAACCATTTGACCTCCTTGAAATTGATTTTTAAACCCACCTCCTCTGGTTAACTTACTGTTTCTGCATAGATGACCCCATTGGTAGGGGACTGGAGGCTAAAACATATGAAGACTGGTTGCAGGAATTGGGCATGTCTAGTTTAATGAAAAGAAGGACTAGGGATGACATGAGAGCAATGTTCCAATATCTAAGGGGCTGCCACAAAGAAGAATGGATCAACCTATTCTCCAAAGCACCTGAAGGCAGAACAAGAAGCAATGGATGGAAACTAATCAAAGAGAGAACCAAAGTAGAACTAAGGAGACATTTCCTGACAGTTAGAAGAATTAATCAGTGGAACAACTTGCCTCCAGAATCTGTGGGTGCTCCATCACTGGAGCTTTTCAAGAAGAGATTGGACAATCATTTGTCTGAAATGGTACAGGGTCTCCTGGTTGAGCAGGGATTTGGACTAGAAGACTTCCAAGGTTCCTTCCAGCTCTGTTGTTTTGTTCTTCTATTCTGGTAACCTGTGATCTAAATTGTCTATTTATTGCTTCTGATTTAGTCACTGTAAATTTCCCAGAGTTGGCTCCTTTCTTTCTTTTCTCAGCAGCCCAGAGCTATCCTTTAGATTACTGAGAAACATTTTGTGAAATAAAGCTGATGAGTCAGAAAGCTCAGGAAGAAGAAAGCAGGGTTGTACATCAATCAGACTGCCTTTCTTCATGCTATGAAACAGATACATTACCCAAGAGGTTTTCTGTAAAATAACTATTAAGTTTGTATATGATAAAAAATAAATGCATATGTTTAAAAACATGTGACTAAATGAGCTAATTATTATCTTTTACAAAACATGTAATATATATCAGTTGTATATACATATTTCTATGTATGTGTATAGTAAAGAAACCCACACAATTTTACTGAAAAAAATATAGTAATAAAAACTAATACAAGATAATCTCAGATACAGAAAGGGAGAGAGTAAAAAGTGCAAAGAAAAAGTAAAAAAGGAAAAGGAAAGAGTGAAATAAGGAAAAAGAAAACAAATAATGACTTTCCATCTCCACCATGTATAATCAACTTTCGTAGCTCTTTACCCCCTATACATTTTCCAACAGATATTTCTTCTTCCCTTAACTCATCCTTTATCTGTAAGCAAATCCATATCAACTTTTTAATCCGGATATCACCAAAAAGCCTGTAAAGAGTTGCCAGAATTTGATAAAAACATCTTATTTTAACCTTGATCAAGTAAACCAACTTCATACTCCTTCCTTTTACTTCTCAAAAACTTTATCTTTAATACATTCAAATAGTCACAGAATTCTTTTGTCCAATAAGACAGACCAAGATCCATTGAGTCAGTGTTTCAGAGATCCTTCCTTCCTTCCTTCCTTCCTTCCTTCCTTCCTTCCGTCCTTCCTTCCTTCCTTCCTTCCTTCCTTCCTTCCTTCCTTCCTCCCTCCCTCCCTCCCTCCCCTCCCCTTTCTAGCAGGCAGGTACAGTATGTGGTTGCTGCTGGGTAGGGTTTGTGGGATTGTGTGAATGGCTAGATAGTTGTTTGGGAACATAGAAAATGAGAATCACATAATCATATGGTGTGGGCCCTGAACTAGCAGCAGCCTGGCAGTGCTGAAGTAGCCACAACTTTCCCAAATTTGATTTCCTTAGAAATGGTCCCAGAATTCTGTAAGTTAGTCCATTTGAGATGCCTGGATTGAAAACATTTTGCCCTATTATGCACCATTTCACCCACTTAAAGGTTACAGACATGAGAATTTTAGCAGCATATAGATTCCTCTTGGTTCCATTGCATAGCCTTCTTCGAGGCTTTAACAAAGCAAATCTAATTTTTAAAAAAATTATCCAAGTTATTCTTTTCATTTATCATTTGTGTTTCCCTTTTAATTTTAAAAATTTAAGCCAGGTTCCTATGTATATCCAGTACAGAGTCCTTATCAGGGTCATTTACTTGTACTTCCATTTTAAAAGTCTTCTCTGTAAATTACATTTTAAAAAATATTTCGGATTCTACTATTTCTGCATCAAGCAACATTTGTTTTACATCTTCCTTCAATAACTTCCTTTAGAAATGGTATATCCATAGGAGCAGATATTGTTACTGATATTTTTGATATCATGGCTACTAATTTCTGAATTCATTCTTCAAAGATCTCCTTTTATATTTCCAATGTTATAGTGTTGAATATCATTTTGTAAATCTTAATCCTAATCAAAACCAAAAGCAGTTTTTTTTTCTTTTTGCCTGGAATCTTCAGTCCCTGTTAGTGTCTAATTTATATCATAAAGTTTCTAATCTCCGTTATGACTTACAGTAGACAAAATAATTTTGGTTCCCACAAAAATTGTTTATATAGTTAATTCCAAAACCTTAAACTAAAAGTTTCAATATTGCACATTTGTCTGAATCCTTAATTCATTTATATCTTTCTTGGTTCAAAATCTTATTTAGCTTTTTGCCATTTACTTGAAATTCTTTGAGTTCTTAAATCTATAGTAATTTTTGTTTGTTCAGAAATAGAAAATAGACTCACAAGGTGGTTTTTCAAACTTACCATTCCAAAGATCTCTAATAACTTTAAAATGGTTAGATGACCAATTTCTGAAAGTGATTAGATATGAAGTTAGTGAATGTCCCATTCTTTATAGAGTTCTGCCACATTCCAGCTTGTGAACATGATGATTAATACCTTCCTCTCCCGACATTCAGACCCATGAGAGACAGCTATCCTGTGGTCTCCTCAGAGAGACCAACAGAGTACATGTTGATCACCAACATCCTGTCCTTTCCTTGTTCAAAGAGGCTCCAAAGAACTTTGCTCACTGGTTCTTCAGTCTTTTCTGTGCTCTTCATCTCCGCTCTCTAGGAAACTTGTTTAGTTCACCATGCCTCCACTGGAACTCCAAATTTCGATAATTCTAACATGTCTCTGAACAGCTGTATGAGAAGAGTTGATGTCACCAACATCCAAACATAGTACTAAAGAAACAGCAAGTGTGAAAAGTCATCATATCTCTCAAAAATGTATTCTCAGGTTAGAAGTTCACATCTCAGCATTCAAGTATGTTTGTTTGGATGATTCAACAGGATGATTAGACAACTCACAGTGAATTATCTATGGATGCTGTTCATAAATTTATATGCAATATCAAATTATAAAAACAGTATGTCAGTAGCTCCAATAAGACCATTATGACAAATATGTTATATTACTCTTTAAAGGCAATTGATGTTCTACTTGGCCATTTGGCATGTGTTTACTAAGCCATAATGTGGCTTAATTTTGGCTTTGCAAATCCATTGTGGTTTATCATTTGGTATGTTGGGTGAGCCAGCTAATGTGAAACAGAAAGCTATGTTATATTCATAGATCCAGCGGAGATACTTTTATGTTTTATAAGTATGAAATCATTTTTAAGAAATAGCTCCTCTTTCAAATACCAAGTTGCATGCCAAAGGCCATATTCTAAACAGATTATAGGTGTTTCATTATAACCATTCAATTAAATACAGTGAAATATTATCCCTTTATAATTTCTCTGTCTATGGTATTGAAAATTAAGATTTAACTGCAATTTTTTGAACGACCCTTTGAACCATATGCAACACTGACAAGCTGTATATGGACCTGTGACTCTAGATTATGGACCTGTTTTATACTTCTGGAAAATTGGAAAAGATTCTTCAACACTTTTAAAAATCTAATATTTGTTTTTTGTAATTCTGTAGTGGATGAAAGGGATTTTTTAAAAAAAATTACATGTATATGCCACCCAATTCCCAATGGATTTTGAGAGGGCATAGAGCCATAGACCTTTAAATATTCTCACATCATAGCCACTTTCTCTTCTGTGTGTGTAATCTGTGTGATTACAAGGAAGGATTAGAGTTTGAGGAAAATAAAATTAGAAGTTTATTTGCCATCAGATATTTGATTTGAAGTCCCACTGGAAGCTGAAACATGGTCACATGCCATGAGAGCTTTAAAGATCTACCCCAGGACCTTGAATTGGACCCGGAAGCAGACTGGTAAATTGCCTGCACAGAGGGGTAATGCCTTTATGTTTTATTAATGCAGCTTGCACAGAGATGTAACATGCATTCTACCAGAAACAAATGTAACTGCTCACACCATTGCATTTTGCACACGCTGAAGTTTCCAGATATTCTTCAAAAACTGCCTCACACAGAATATATTGCAATAGTCCAACTGGGAAATGACCAGGGCAGGAGTGACTATGAATAGGGCACCTTGATAGGTCAAGTTTGGATTTAGTTGAATGCCAGTAGATATTCTAGGTCTCTCTTCTGTTTCATCTTTCTCAACTTCTCTGCAAGCAATGAGGATTGACAGGATCCATGACAGGGGAGAGGCCACATAGGTGTGATCCAATCCAATGCTCCTTGATTTCAAGCGGCAACCAAGGCCTTTGAAGAACCATGCAGCAGACAATAATAACCCCCAGCTTCCTCTGAAACCTTTCTGGGTCCATCAGACACCAGTGGTGGATAAGTCTAAAGCAGGGGTGTTAAACTCAAGGCCCGTGGGCCAGATCTGGTCCCTGATGTGGTCAGATCCAGCCTGTGAGGCTGGCCCCTTACATTTTCCAGGATGGCCCCACTTCAAGGAAACAGCAGACCAGCGTGGCTTTGGCCAGGTCTACCCAGTGCAAAGAGGAAACATGCCAACAGTTTGGGAAGTGGCGTCAAGCTGGCCATGCCCACCCAGTTGGCCACACCAACCCAGTTTCTCCCCTTCCCCCGAGGTCAACCATAGCCCTGATGCAGCCCTCAATGAAATTGAGTTTGACACCCCTGCTCTAAAGGGTTCAGCTGCTCTGCAATGGTTTGCAGTACCAGAGAATCTTATAGTAATAATCAGGGTATGATACGACCATGACAAGGGGGCTCTTCCAACTGCAAATCACATATCCACTGCTCTGACATGACCATCAGATCTAATGTGGGACACTGTCCTATTGTCAGGTTCTGGATGACCTGGGATAGACACATGGCTGTCATGGTGGCCATGACCTGTCTTAGACCACATTCCCAGGGAAGACAGATTGAAGTCCCCCAAGACCATATATCTGGGGAACTCCACTGCCAATCCAGAGATAGAGTCAAAGAGCTGAGATAAGGAGACTAGTACAACAGTGAAAATCCCAACTGATCCCTAGAGCGCAACTTAATGAACAGGATCTCATATCCAGTGACTTGTGGGGCAACACCTCTGAAAGCTGTAAGTAACCACCAACCCTGCCTCAGGTTCTCAACCAGGGCCACACTTGACACCTAGCTGGGCATAACTCCAAAAGCTCTTTCGCGCTCAACAGGTCTTAATAATACATGTGACTTTACAAAGTCATTTCATATGACTGGGCGCAATGATACAGGTCTACAAAGCTCTGTGGAAATAAAAATGTGTAAGTAAAGCTAGAAAGAAATGTTTCTTTCAACTGCATGAGGATTTAAGAAATACCTTCATGGTCAAATTTTGGTGACCTATTTAGTTACCTGTTCAGTTCCTTTCTTTCCTACTTTGATTGTTCAGGTTATTTACAGATCATTAAAAAGCCACAGCTTCGCAGACTGGTCATAAGTACCAGGGGTGGGTTCTACTTATTTTTACTACTGGTTCTCTTCCTGCAAGCGCGCACTCGCTTCACTCACACGCGCGCCTAAAGTGTGCTACCGCGCATGCGCACTACCTTTTTTCCAGAAAAACCTCGAAACAAGTGCTCTGCACATGCGCAGAGCGCTATTTTCATGGGTTTTATCCTAAAAAAGTAAGTTCGGGTATGCGGGTGGGCCTGGGTCTGGGGTGCAGAGAACCGGTTCGGTGACATCATAACTGCTACCGGATCGTGCGAACCGGACCGAACCGGGAGCAACCCACCACTGATAAGTACCCCTAGTTCAATATCATAATAATTTTAAATGGTTGCTGAATGATTGCTCATAACTAGAGGACTATCCATATACTAATATATATTATACCAATGCTTCTAATGTAAGACTTCTAGTAAAAGATTTAATCTGATTTTATTTTATAGGTCAATATAATTAAATATAAACTTTCTACAAATCATATTTACAAATATATTCTCTAGATTCTCTATTATATAATTATACAACCATTTCCTGAAATGTTTTGATTTGGGGAGGGGGGCTGTCTGTCAAAAGAGATAATATATATTTGCTTTTCTCTCCCTTATCTACATTTCTCCATAAATCCAGTGGTGGGTTGCCCCCGGTTCGCACGAATAGGTAGCGGTGACGCCGTGACGTCACCAAACTGGTTCGCAGCATCCCGGACCCGGGCCCACTCGCGCGGCCAAACTTACCTTTTTTTTTTGAAAACGCCAAAATTAGTGTTCTGCGCATGCGCAGAGCGCTTTTTCGGCGATTTTTTTGTAAAAAAAAGTGTCTGCGCATGCATGGTAGCGCGGTTTACGTGCGCGTGCTCGCTATGCTCATGCATGCGCGCGCACAAAGAGAACCGGTAGTGAAGGTGGGTAGAACCCACCCCTGCATAAATCCTATTACATTATATCTACTTAGAGCATCAG